>JAJOZX010001707.1:795000-796305 GCA_023014485.1 Bathynomus jamesi
ACATATACAGTATAGTGTATATACAGGGTGTCCCGTAAGTCTGGGACCATAGGGCAAAATGATAAAAACGGCAATAAAAACGCCGAAGAGACTTTTGGGGACTGCGTGTGAAATGAGCGACGATGGTAGCGGCTGTGTCATCGTCGGTGGATGTCCTCGGAGGTCCACTGCGTGGTTTATCTCCTATGGATCCCGTTTCCCTGAACTTTGCTACAGAGTTTGCCGACACAGCCGTGCGTTATCGGCCCGCGGTCCGGATGCAATCTCTTAAATTCCTCAGCGACCTCCTCTGACTCCGATTTCCTACGAGCAGAATTACCCGGATGCGTTCTTCCTTACTCGAAGACATCATGGGCACTTGCATAAACGGAAAAACATGAATTACTTATTTTACCCTATGGTTCCAGACTTATGGGACACCCTGTATAATAACCGAGCTAAACCTATTTCATTTTATTATTCCCCAACTGAAACTTTTCTCCTTTATTTGAAAGCGTTGTTGTAGTTTTCCTTTGATTGTATCGCGTGGCGTCAGGACACGTTCTTACTTTTATAAAGTTTCCCTCGCTATAGAAAACGGAAATTTAGTTTGGGTTTAAGGAGACACTTCTTTATTTAGAGTCGTGCAATAGAAATTGAAAAGCGAGTTTAGAAGGTAGTCTTAGATTTTATACTCTATTTTTGGACTTTTGGAGAAGATTTCTGTTTTGTGTTTCGTTTGTTTTGCCGTTCGTGAGGAATATGATTTGCTCAAAGTGGAGGAATTTCTGGTTGTGGAGTCTTGAAATATTGTCGGCGGAATGTCAAATAAATTGTTGGGATTTCTTCTCGTAGTCGATGCCCATTATCGCGTATATATATACTCGTAGATGTTGGACGGGAGAGGAAAACGCATCGTAAGCCGAACTTAAGTAGTAGAAGTAGTAAGAGACATGTTCAGGACGTCGCCAGTGATGCACGGACGAAACCACCTCTGTTTCACATTTTACCGAGCAGTGTCCGTATATATATATATATATATATATATATATATATATATATATATATATGGCATTGGTTTCTGCCCTATGTAGGAGAATTTCGATTTGTGAATGATCGAGGTCCGTAGTGTAATGGTAGCGCATCCAACCGGCAATTGGAAGGCCCTGGGTTCGATTCCCGGGCGGTTCGCCTCATTTTTCATTTATTCGTGATTTCTCTTCCTCGTGTGCAGAAACGTTCCTTAAACTTATGTCGTTTCTGTTCATATATATATAATATATATACAGTGGTGGGCACGCGCAACGATTTTTGTAGCGCCGCAAC
>JAJOZX010001708.1:0-62500 GCA_023014485.1 Bathynomus jamesi
CATGGAATGAAAGAATTATTACTGATCTCTGATTTAAAATTTACTGAATTTTACGGACATGCATTTGCTACATAATTAAACATAAACACACACAAATAAAAAAATTTACTGTAGGTCTTAAGAAGTAGCGAATAAATTGCTTAAAAGAAGGAACAAATAATATATATAAATAAACCATAATTCATATGGGGATTTTCCTCTTACGCGCGACAGACATTCACTTTGATAAATCTGGTTAAAAATCGCGCTGAAAACTTTCTTCACGAAGAAACTTTTTTTTTTCTTTTTTTTTTACCCCTGAAGTAAGATTTCGGTCCTTGTGCGAGGATGAAAAGCGCCCTATTTTAATCGTCCCCTTTTCCTCGCTTCGAAATCAGCGGTGGGCATTTGGAAGCAATGATGCGGCAAACTCATTAAATTGATGGATTATTCGAGTAATTTCAAACGTTCCTGCTTCAGTGACTGGTTTGGCGCGAGTTTGCGTACATGCTTTTTTAAAAAGGAAATTAGGTAATACAGAACAACAATAAATTTAAGTGTATACATATATATATACACCTGTAATTTCCGATATTTTATAGGGGACGGAAGTACTTCCTTAGCGATCCAAATAATTATTTATTTATGTATTTGACAATTTGTTAATTCAATCACGCAATACACGCTTATATATTTCTGGTAATAAACTAAAATGGTTTTGAATCAACCATTTGGACTAGTTATGAAATGATGCGATAGTTTCAGTCGTATGTTAAATGTAATACAGGGTGTCCCATACGTCCGGTCTCATAGGAAAATTTATTTTAAATTAAATTTACGAAAGTAATACATTAGAACTAAAACAAATGTTCAAATTGATGTCTCGTTTTGGGACCTCTTTTAGTTGCGGGTAGAATAACACGCAATGGCTAATATGCGAGTGAGTTACACTGGTGAGGAAAAGGCTTCCGCCTTTTCCTTACCAGTGTAACTCACTTCCAACCAAAAAAAGGTCTCAAAACAAGACCTCAATTTGAACATTTGTTTTAGTTCTAATGTATTACTGTTGTAAATTTAATTTAAAATAATTTTCTTATGAGACCAGAATTATGGGATACCCTGTATATACCGTGCATGACCCCCCCCCCCCAAAAATCAATAAATAATTGACTAATTCCTAAAAATGGATGAAATTTCTTTTACAGGGAACGAGGAAAAAGAGTGTGTATAAATATCAGAGTAAATAAACGAAAATCCATACGTTTTCTCGTATCGTGAAGTCTATAAAGAAGAAGAGCGAAAGATTTATAGGTAAATTTATTGTTATAGCGACGAAGGACAATGTCTATCGCGAAACAAAGAACAACATCTTTATGGAAATGAGAAGCCATTAGTTAAAATACATTTATTTACCCAAGTTTGTCTATCACTGTATGTTTATATGGTGATACTTAGGTAGAATAATAATAATAGTGTATTTATATTTTTTTTTTATGCAGGAAGAGGCGAATACCCGCAAATACGCTCCCTACTCCGTGGAGGAAGAGAGACAAAATCAAGGTCCAAGGTTTACGAGATTGTACACTTTGCATTTGAAAGATTGAAGGTCATAGACAGTGGGAAAGATGGATTGAGGAAGATTGTTCCACAGTTGACCGGATGAGTAGATGAAAGATTGAAAATACCGATTAACCCTCGCGTTAGAGAGTTGGACAGAAAAGGAATAAGAATGTGTCGAAAGTCGGGTACTGCGTGCTCTCCTTAAAGGAGGAAGCATGCAGTTAGAGACTTCAGAAGAGCAGTGTCCGTTATAATAGTGATAATAAAGAGAGAGTGAGGCAACATTGCGGCGAAGAGAGAGGGATTTAAGACAGGCAGTAAGAGGCGGGGATTTGATGAGACGATAAGCCTTTGATTCCACCCGGTCAAGTAGGGATGTGTGGGTTGAGCTACTCCACATATGGGAAGCGTACTCCATATAGGGGCGGACAAGACCCCAGTACAGAGACAGCAACAGAGTAGGGGTTAAGAAACTGCGGTGCCGGTACAGCACACTTAACCTCTTCGAAGCTGTTTTAGAAAGAGTATATCTTTCCAGGAAAGATCACGAGAAAAGGAAACGCCAAGAATGTTAAGAGAAGATTAAGGATTGAGTTGTGTATTGTTGAAGGTAAGGGGATAGTCGTGTGGAAGATTGTGACAAGAAGATAGATTGAGGAACTGAGTTTTTGAGGCATTGAAAACCACAAGGTTTTCTCTGCTGCACTCAGAGATAGTAGAAAGATCAGAGTTCAGGTGTACCATAGCCGTCCAGCGCGAAGTATGGAGTGAGTTGAGAAGGACGCTTTGTGAAGCGGGTGGAAAAGAGAAGAGTGAAGTCATCAAAATAGGAATGGATAGGACAGGAAGTGCGACTTAATAGATCACTGATAAATAAAAGGAAAGAGTGGGTGACAAGACAGAGCCCTGAGAAACATCACTATTAATAGCTTTAGATTGGAGATTGAACAGTGGCCATCTACAACCGCAGCTGTAGATCGGCCAGAAAGGAAATTAGAGAGGAAGGCACAGATGGAAGGATAGAAACCGAAGGAGGGCAGTTTCGAAATTAAAGATATGTGCCAGACTCTATCAAAAGCTTTTGAAAGCAATATCAAAGGTTTCACCAAAATCTCGAAAGGAGGATGACCAAGAGTCAGAGAGACATGCAAGAAGATCGCCAGTAGAGCGTCCTTTGCTGAACCCATACTGACGATCTGAAAGAAGATTGCGAGAAGAGAGGTTTTTGAGAATCTTTCTAGTAAGTATAGATTCAAAAACTTTAGGAAGACAAGAAATCAAAGCAGTTGGACAATAGTTGGAGTGTTGAGAGCGGTCACCCTTCTTTGAGACAGGCTGAATGAAAGCGAACTTCCAGCATCAAGGAAAAGTACCAGATGAAAGACAAAGACGAAAGAGTTTGCTAGGCAGGGTGTTAGCACAGAAGCACAGTTTTTGAAAACAACAGGAGAGACACCATGAGGACCGTGTGCCTTCCTAGAGTTAAGCCCAGATAGAGCAGAAAAAATATCTTTGGAGGAGATTCTAATTTCAGACGTATTAAAGCAGAGGGAAGAGGAGATGGAGGAACAGCACCGGAATCGTCCGGTGTTGAGTTGGAGGCGAATGTTTGAGCGAAGAGTTCAGCTTTATCAGGAGACGAGACGGCAACCGAGCCGTCAGAGTAAAAAAAGGGGAAAAAGAAAAAGTAAAGTTGTTGGAGAGATTCTTGGCTTGGTGCCAGAAAAACTGAAAAGAATTCGAACTGGACAAGTTTTTCATATTTTTGTCTGATGAAGGAATTTTTGACGAGTCGAAGAACAGATTTTGCACAGTTCCGGGCAAAAATATAAGCTAAATGAGAGTCAGGAGTTGGATGGCGACGGTACCTTCTGAAAACGTCCTTTCTGTTGCGGATAGCATTAGAACAAAGTTAAACCAACGCTTCTTTACATTAGAAGTAGGAATAGAATATGGAATGCACGCTTCCATGCTCGAGAGAATCACTTCCGTGATGCGTTCACCGCACCCGGAGGGTCCCCGGCGACGGAAGCAATGATCATTTCATGGAAAATCAGAGAAGTACTGCCTGATGGCCTCCCAATCAGCAGTGCTAAAGTGCCAAAGGCATCTCCTCTTGGGAAGATTCAAAGGCCGAACTGGAGCGATAGGACAAGAAACAGATATAAGATTGTGGTCGGAGGAGCCCTAAGGAGAAAAAAATGTTTGACAGAGTATAAAAGATATATATATATATGAATAATATACATATATATATATGATTGACAAAAGTAAACAGACACAATGCTTCGATTCTGTTTTAATTACTGTGTAAGAATTTTACACCACAAGTGATTGCACTGAAACAATGGCTCCCTTTGCCCTGTGCAAAGCTAAAACACGCTGAGTCATTGCATTGATTAAGTTTTTAATGTCATCTTTGGGTATTGCACTCCATTCCTCTTTAACAGCCTTGATTAGGATTTCCCTGGATGAATGCTTTGGTTGACGTTTCCTCAGTGCCCTGTCCAGCATCTACCACACATGTTGTATGGGATTCATGTTGGGTGATTGACTTAGTCATGGTAGGTGTGCGATACCATGGGTTCATGCTGCCTCTGAGTTGCACCATCTTTCATGAGCACAGTGAGTGATGGAGACAGATTACCATTGGCATGAAGTGGCAGCAGGCCTTCCTCCAAAATACTCCGATATTTTGCGAAACTTTGCGGTTCCGTCGCATATCACCAGTTCTGATCGTCCCTGATCCAACTGGCAGCCCAGACCATAACAGAAATACATTCGTGTTTCACTGTCGCCTTTGTTATGGAAAAAGGAGGGACCAAGGGCAGATGCCCCCCTTTATAAGAGGGAGAGAGCCAACATCAAGGTCTCTGAGGCTCACGATGCTATTTTTTTATATATATATATAAATTTTGAAAAGATTGTGTAGTGTGTAAAATGCATGTATGTGCAGTGAAGAATAGAGGGAGACGCGTGTGTTTGAATTTGAAAGCATGCTGGACTGCTCACAGGGTAGATGAGACACGGAAAAAGATCAGCTAAAGAGGAGAGTGGTAGGAGAAACGGGAGTTCCAGCACTCCCTATCTCCTGCCTAACTTCTCCCCGGAGAACTTCCCTGGTCGATTCGTGTCTACAATCTCCTCCTCCAGGTGCTTCTCTGAAAATTCCGGTGATAAACATCTCCATACTCACACACTCCCACTGTCCGAAAATGAGGCAAATCGGGACTCGTCTGTGAATATCACAGCGCTCCAAAACTTAAGGGTTCCGAATCTTCATCGATGCTTCCTACTACTTGCGACAAGCAGTGTTGCGAGGGGTTAGCATGGACTTCCTTCTAGCTGCCTTACAATAATAGCCCATAGTGTTGTGTGCAGATATCTTCTGACGGTTCTGGAACTAACTCCATACCTGCACGTGCAATTCACCAGCAGTTTGTTGTGGTTTCGCCCTCTGAGGGCGCGTAACTTTCTCTGTGATGGACCTGGACGGCCGGACGTGGGGCAACTGTTGTTTTGCTGTTTGTCTTCAGCTACACAATCACTCTGTTGATGGCTGAAGTGGAACACGAAGCAGACGAGAAATATCCCTTTGACTACACAAACTTTCCCAAAGGCCAACAATTCGTCCCCTAGTGAAATCTGTCAATTCACACGAACTTTCACCACGTGGCATCTTGTAACTATCAATGATTCGTTCCTTTCATCACCTTACCATAATACCTCGTCTTCGCTTGGTTTGCTTTCTCCTTTAACAAATATTGCGCAATGTCAGCAGTATCTATTTATTTTTATCAACCTTCTATATATATATATATATATATATATATATATGTATATATATATATATATATATATATATATTTAGGAGAAATCCAATGACAAGGAGGAATGTAAATGCCATGAAAAGTCTTCTTTAATGCGCAACGTTTCGAGCAATACGCTCATCATCAGGCTAGATAATAACAATATGAAATTAGAATCAATAAATAAATGTGAACAAGACAAAATAATTTCTATAAAAAGACTAAAAGAAGAGGGTTAAATTCAAAGTTATAAAAATTTACATATAAAATTACAAGAATTTTAAAGCTATTTTTAAATTACATATAGTAAATTTGAAATTAGTACACTGGAATAATTAACACTAATACAATGGAATAATTAACACTACGAACCTTTCAATGCTGGTTCCGAGGCACGAGTAATTTAAAACAAAAACAAAACAGGAAACAAGTTATGGGTTGGGCGGTTGGAGTTATAAGTTAGGGGAGGGGGGATTATAAAAATTGGGAGGGGGGAGGGGAGTTGGGGAGGGGGTTTATAAAAATTTAGAGGGACAGCTGAGGAATCCACGTTTAGAGAAGGGGTCAATGTTTTAATATAAAGAGATTCCAAAATTCTAAGTGAGTTAGGACAAGAATTACAACCGAGAATTTTAAAATTATCTAAAGTGACATCAGTTTTACATTTTATACTGTGTTCCCGAATACTGGAGGCTTCTTTTTAAAAAAAAGCCTCCAGTATTCGGGAACACAGTATAAAATATAAAACTGATGTCACTTTAGATAATTTTAAAAATTCTCGGTTGTAATTCTTGTCCTAACTCACTTAGAATTTGGAATCTCTTTATATTAAAACATTGACCCCTTCTCTAAACGTGGATTCCTCAGCTGTCCCTCTAAATTTTTTATAAACCCCCCTCCCCAACTCCCCTCCCCCCTCCCCAATTTTTTATAATCCCCCCTCCCCTAACTTATAACTCCAACCGCCCAACCCATAGCTTGTTTCCTGTTTTGTTTTGTTTTAAATTACTCGTGCCTCGGAACCAGCATTGAAAGGTTCGTAGTGTTAATTATTCCATTGTATTAGTTAATTATTCCAGTGTACTAATTTCAAATTTACTATATGTAATTTAAAAATAGCTTTTAAAATTCTTGTAATTTTATATGTAAATTTTTATAACTTTGAATTTAACCCTCTTCTTTTAGTCTTTTTATAGAAATTATTTTGTCTTGTTCACATTATTTATGATTCTAATTTCATATTGTTATTATCTAGCCTGATGATGAGCGTATTGCTCGAAACGTTGCGCATTAAAGAAGACTTTTCATGGCATTTACATTCCTCCTTGTCATTGGATTTCTCCTAAATATTAAATTGAAGCTTTGTAGAAGCAAACCGCATGACTATATATATATATATATATATATATATATATATATATATATATATTTCTCTTATATAACAAGTCGTGTAAAGTGCAACTAGATCTTTATTTTTCTATTCCGTTCCATGCTGCTCACATTGCATCCTATATTCATTTGTATTCTCTCATTAACTTGTATGACCCTTCATTCATTCGTAAATAAACTTTTATTACACATTACTTGAGGCAGTTACAGTCAAGTTCGATTAGCAAAAAAGCTTGCCAAGGAAATGTTAGTAAAAATCTACAAAGTTCCCACGTCCCAGGTATGAAAAATGGTCTGTATTATAGTTTTTTTCACTTTAAAAAAAAAAATGATTAACATCGTTGATCGGTGTTTGTTTTACCCAAATATAAATTTATGCGAAGCACCTTGCGGAACATCTATTATAAGTATAGTAATACAGTAACTATTACATCACCGTGAAAGGTTTGTAACTTGTTTTAATAAATTTAGTATTAGTGTTTTCAAATTTCTTTCACACTTTGAACAGTTTAATTACACACACACACACATATATATATATATGTGTGTGTGTGTGTGTATATGTGTATATGTGCGCAACAAATAACGCATATCATGTAAAAATTAAGCATATAACGTGCGTGTGTAATCATGTATGTATCTATGTACAGTCAATTAAAAAAAGTTTTATCCCGATATTTATCAGTAACTGACATCGATTTTTGAGGAAGGACATTTTTGCGTCCACTTTATTTATATTCTTCATGAGTGAAACGAGAAAAGCTCATTTTCACGCATTAGTACCGGAAACAGATTTGGTTGAATGCGATTCAACAATATCAACTCCTGATGCGGCGTATATATATATATATATATATATATATATATTAATATTTAGGAGAAATCCAATGACAAGGAGAAATGTAAATGCCATGAAAAGTCTTCTTTAATGCGCAACGTTTCGAGCAATACGCTCATCTTCAGGCTGTTTAATAACAATGTGAAATTAAAATCAATATTGAATGAAAAACAAAACAGAAAATTTCTATAACTATTCGTAAAGACAAATTTTAAAAGACTGAGAAAAGAGGGTTAAATTCTAAGTTATACAGATTTACATATAAAAATTAAGAAGTTATTTTTAAATACATGTAGTAAATGTGAAATTAATACACTGGAAAAATTACCAATAGTACACTGGAACAATGGAACTATCTACCTTACACTGCAGTATCCGAGGCTGACTAATTTGAGCAGAGACAAAGAACGGGAAACACGAGAGATGGCGAGGGCGATTGGGGAAGGAGGGATTATAAGGAATTGGGGAAGGAGGAGGGATCATAGCAAATTGAGAGGGACGGCCGATGAGTCAACATTCAGACTAGGGGACAATGCTTTAATGAAAAGCGATTCTAAAATTCTTAGTGAGTTGGGACAAGTATTACAACCAAGAATTTAAAATTGTCTAAAGTGACATCAATTTTACATTTAATGCTGTGTTCACGAATACTCGAGCTTCTTTAGTTTTTAAAATTTTACCTGTTCGGCCACTTATTCCCATATGCGAATAAAATCTAGCCTGAGAGAGCGAACAGTGCTGCCGATGTAATTCCCAAGGAGACACCTGGGGCAGGTAAATAAATATACAACACCGCTACGCAACGAGTCAGGGGTTCGATCCTTCGCTGAGAAAAAGCTACCTAAAGACGTTTTATTAATAAATATGATGCGGAAATCAGTATGATAAAAAAATTTCCTTAACAATTTTGTAAATTTAAGCTTAAATTCCTTATTCAAAGGACCCATTTCAGGTACCAAGAAATATTTTATATCCTTCGGCACTGTAATACATGGAAGTTGAGGGCTATAAACATTATTTAAACATTATTTGGGCATGAATTTTTTTAGTTTTACTGATTTCAACTATAAGATGTCTTGTATTAAAACTCTCCTGTTCAGAGGATATAATTTGACCTCTAATTTTACCTTACTTAATGATGAATTTAATAATCTAAGATCATACTTTACTAATAATAGTTTTCCTGTTCAATATGTCGACAAACTAATTAGATCCTTCTTAAATAATGTTTATAGCCCTCAACTTCCATGTATTACAGTGCCGAAGGATATAAAATATTTCTTGGTACCTGAAATGGGTCCTTTGAATAAGGAATTTAAGCTTAAATTTACAAAATTGTTAAGGAAATTTTTTTATCATACTGATTTCCGCATCATATTTATTAATAAAACGTCTTTAGGTAGCTTTTTCTCAGCGAAGGATCGAACCCTGACTCGTTGCGTAGCGGTGTTGATATTTATTTACCTGCCCCAGGTGTCTCCTTGGGAATTACATCGGCAGCACTGTTCGCTCTCTCAGGGCTAGATTTTATTCGCATATGGGAATAAGTGGCCGAACAGGTAAAATTTTAAAAACTAAAGAAGCCTCGAGTATTCGTGAACACAGCATTAAATGTAAAATTGATGTCACTTTAGACAATTTTAAAATTCTTGGTTGTAATACTTGTCCCAACTCACTAAGAATTTTAGAATCGCTTTCATTAAAGCATTGTCCCCTAGTCTGAATGTGACTCATCGGCCGTCCCTCTCAATTTGCTATGATCCCTCCTCCTTCCCCAATTCCTTATAATCCCTCCTTCCCCAATCGCCCTCGCCATCTCTCGTGTTTCCCGTTCTTTGTCTCTGCTCAAATTAGTCAGCCTCGGATACTGCAGTGTAAGGTAGATAGTTCCATTGTTCCAGTGTACTATTGGTAATTTTTCCTGTGTATTAATTTCACATTTACTACATGTATTTAAAAATAACTTCTTAATTTTTATATGTAAATCTGTATAACTTAGAATTTAACCCCCTTTTCTCAGTCTTTTAAAATTTGTCTTTACGAATAGGTTATAGAAATTTTCTGTTTTGTTTTTCATTCAATATTGATTTTAATTTCACATTGTTATTAAACAGCCTGAAGATGAGCGTATTGCTCGAAACGTTGCGCATTAAAGAAGACTTTTCATGGCATTTACATTTCTCCTTGTCATTGGATTTCTCCTAAATATTAAATTGAAGCTCTGTAGAAGCAACCCGCATGATTATATATATATATATATATATATATATATGCGCCTCAGTGGGGTAGTGGTTAGCATCGCTGACTACGAATCCATCGGCCCCGGGTTCGAGACCCGGTGACTGCAGCCGGCGCGCAGCAAAACGTAGCTGTTCATCCTTTCACACAATAAAGAAAGTGGTTGGTAGATAAATGGGTACCCTGGGTGGCCTAGACGCTGTGCTGCTGGTGGGGCGTGGTTCGGATTCCACGTTAAACTGTAGGTCTAAGGTGGAGTGAAAAGCTTGACCTTCGTCAGAATGAACAGTTCGGGCGGAAGCTAACCAAAGGTGTGTGTATATTAGGGTGGTCCATAACTATATAGGGGAATTTTTTTTTAATATTTCCTAGCTCCCACCCACTGAAGTTGTGAGGTTCTGTGAGAAAATGTTGCATGTAAAGTTTTGTTTCGATCAGTCATATTTAAGGGTCGCTCACGAGTTTCAAAATTTATCCTTCTATTAGTGTAATAGGTATTATATGGTATGCACTACAGCAACACCGCCTCTAGATCCCCCCATCCAAGAGCTGATGGATGAGTACTATCCGTTCTACGATGGGGGTGTCATGGTTGACAACCACTAAATTGTCGCCCAGTCAAAGAGCTTTTTCTGGCATCTGGAAACTTCCGGCGATGCTCCGACACTACTTGCAGCAGATACTGCAGCTGCTCCTAGTGTTTGGTGTGGCGGCCACTGTACTGTTGGACGAGGAGCACAGCTCGCTCGGCGTGGTCATTCACCACCCTGAGGTTTTCCACAACCCTAAGTGCCGCCTGAAACTACTCCATTTTTTCCCATTTATCCAGATCTTTGTTCAAGAAACCTGCAGACATTTGCAGTCGTTCGAAGAACTTCATCAAATTCTTCGTCACAAGGCTCTCCAAAGACGAACTGAGAGGCGGGTTGACACGCTTTGAAATCTGCTATCCACCCTCTTTCTTGTATAGGGTTGCGACCATCCGACGTTTCGTTGCAGATGGAACATCGGCATCGAAGAAGGCCAATGGAATCATTTCCTCAGAGAGGTACCAAAGCTGTTCTGCCAGCTTCTGACTTGCTGCTTTGGAGATCTGCTGTGGATACGGCCTCAATGATTCCAAGAGGCAAAGGTCGTGGGCTGGAGCGGAAGCGGCCATCGGAGCAGTGGACCATGCCTTCAGGTAGACTGTCACAGCGAAGATGCTCATGTCTTGCAAGCATGTTTTCTCTTTCGGTGTGAGATGTTGCAATTGCTCCAGGAACATCCACATCTCGATAAAATACAGGATCTTGCACATCCAGCGAGCGGGATGCATCGCACCTGGGCCCTTGAATCGAATCGGCGATTCAAGATTTCAACCAAGGAAGACAATGGAGAGTTCTAAAAATTTCTTGTAATCGTCTCGGTACGTTTCGCGCTGGATTTGGTCTTTGGCGAATTTTAAAAAATTATATAGGGCTATGGGTTGATTGCCTGATACCTCTCATCCGTTGGAAATTTCCAGCAGATTTCATTGGAGAGTTAACGACAGAAACCCTACGTTTTTTCATTAAAGAGTTATGTATGTGGAGGTCTTCAAAGGACCTCGTTAAGTAGTGTTTTTATAGGTTAATGTTAAATTTATTTACCTTCGATATTTTAGCGCTGCCTAATGGTAAAGAAATTATCTTACCTTATTATTTCGTTGGGTCTCGCTTCTGGTTGTAGGGCGCGACGATCTTTTCGATGTAGGGCCGCTATATACGATGGAGTTACACAACGAGTTGATTTGATTTAATTAATATAGGCAATCAACTACATTTAAATTCCTGAAGGTATAGGCCTATCCTTTTAAGTTATTAGGTTTATATTGTTATTCACTCAGAACTTATTGGAAGATTAAGTACATCTTCCTTACTTAAAAGCATTGCTTAACATAAGCAGCTCTCAGTGCCGCAAATATAAATCTTCTCTTTGGAATTCGCTGATTTTACAAAGTTCGTTGACTCTTCTCGCGAAGTAATTTTCATGAGTCAACAGTAGAAAATTTTGATACGAAATAATTCGTTTTCTTCTTGTCATGTGGACCCAATGCCTCCAGCTTGGGTTCTATGTTATTGTTTTCATTCCCAATAGCCTATGTCGCCAATTCCGAGGCAATTTTGTAGATATTTAATTCAATGAACTAATAATTTGTATTTAATTAAGAAGTAAAGGTATCACATACGATGCCATATTGTAAGCATATACAGTTTTTCCATAGCGAACTTCAGAAGTTCTTCTCTGACTGGTAATGGATGGACCAACAGTGGGGTCGTCGACACCTGTTTGGAACTTGCTTTTGTCGATGTAGTTCCACTGTTGTGGAATCTCTTGAATAACAGAACTTTAGGACCAGAAATTGCGTCATGACACGCCGTGAACGCGGCGGCGACAACTAGCTCCATGATATGATGTCTGCATGCAAAGTAGAGTAGCTCTTTCTGCAACTTCTGCTCTAGGAGCAAACAACATCCTGAGTGACGGCCAGTGTTAGCAGCGGCAGTGTCGAAACACATCCCCACCACTCTTTCACTTAGTCCCCAAAGTTACAAGAGATCGAATACCGCTTGTGCCTGCTGTTGCCCACTTCCCGAAGCTATTTTTGGCACTCCCAGAATGGCTTACCATCTGAGGTGGACATTAAGGGGGGAAGCCGGTCCACCTGCTCGTTGTTGGTAAGGTCTAGCAGAAGCTTTCCGTCCCAATTCACCACCACAGGTCCGGAATGGAATCCTTTTTTGGACCGATTCAGCCTGCTGCTTGCGATGATGCTCTCGGCGCGCTTCACAGAGGATCGGCTGAGAGTCACTTCCTCGAGGTTTTGGCCAAGCTGAAGATAATTCTGAGTTGAAAATATTCTTGGTCTGGCGTGTTCTTTTTTTTGGGGGTGGAGAAGGACAACCTCCAGTGGTCCCTCAAGAAACTCGTCATCGGCAGAGCTTGAAGAAGCAAGTTCGGCTGTTTTGGGATGTCGAGGCTTGTTCTTCGACTGTTTTCCTCTTTCGGACGTCTTCCTCTGCTTTCCGCCATTGTGCCATCCGACTGGGCTTTCTTTGAGCGAAAAGGAAGTCGCGATCATCTTGAAACTGGATCATTTGGAGAGCGTTTCCATGTGCAATGTCGACCAAATTGTCGACAAATTGTCGAACAAATTGCTTTTGAAGGACGTCTCGTTTTGGACTTGTTTCGGATTTCGCCTTCCCTTGTTCTTTTTCAAAGCCTACCACTCTTTGAACAAGACCAAAAGCTTCTCCAAACAGTGGTCCTTCCGGCGTGTTGGTATGCGGGCTCTTTCCCAAAATGAGAAAACTTCCTCAGCACTTCTTCGGCGTTTTGTTTGGTGTCTTTCTTATTCACAACATGATGGTGCAAAAAAAAAAATCTTGGACCTGGCCATTTGAAGGTAGTTTGCTGCCTAAAATTTTTTTGTCCGGTTTGTCCAACAAGTAAAAACCACGTGTTTTTGACATAACCGTCACCGTAAGTAAATGTAACCAATATAAACCAATGTATGGTATACCAATATCTATTAAAATCTATTTCATATAGCTATATTTAACACTCCAACCCGTGAAAGAGCAGAAAACGGCATTAATTAACACCTGTAATAGATCATAGTAATGAGTGACTCAGAGAAGAACATATAATCCCATGAGCGACCACTAATTATGCACCGATGTGAGTGAAATTTTTCACAATTTATTTTCTGTTATAGTGACACAGATTAGGCGGGTGGGAGCTGGAAAAATCGAAAGTTCGAGTTTATGGACCACCCTAAATTCTGTATACTGTATATATATATATATATATATATATATGTATATATATGCAATATAGAAATGGAGCAAGCATAAATATTTGGGTTTAGTTATGTCGAAACAAAAGGATTTTTTCCTATTCCATGCATTATTACAATGTTTTGTAGTTTTGTAAAATTTTTAGTAAGTGCATGAGTATGTTTTTATCCCCTTTTCTCCCCTCTCCCCTGTTTAATTAAGCGCGTGCTGGTACACACACACACACGCGCGCGCGCGTACTCCAATTTTTGGTAACAGAGGTTGTGTGTGTGTCTGTGTGTAAATTTTCTTTAACAAAATATGTGGTTACAACAACCAAGTTACATGGTTGACGATTAGTCATAAATGGTAATTCATAAGTAAAATCTCCTAAAGTGGATAAATAAAGAAAATTGAAAAATGGATATGTAACTTAGAAGAAGGAAGTTATTACTACAATCCAAGAAATAGTGTCGTAATCCAAGATTTGTAACTCAGTACCACAATAAACGGTATTTGCTTTGTTGTTGTGTTGAAGTCCCCGCAATTACGCACACAATACACAGATGATCGGAAAAGTATGAAATTTAATATCGAAAATTTTTTAACTCTTAAGATTTGAAAAGGTAAAGAACTGAAAAGTATGACCTAATATACCCCGGCAAATAGGTAGTAAATCAAAGGAAACTCATAAATAAGGATTTGGAAGCAATTTTGACGTCAATACGGAATTTGAGAGACAAAAAATTACTAAATCGAGACACAAAAAGAATATCAGGATAGGTATCAAGAAGTTTTGAAAAAAATAGGACAAAAAGTAATAATAATTCCTTTGCTGGAAGCTTTAATAATACCATTAATTAGAAAAATTTTCACACCGTTTAACTCCATATTAAAAATATGAATAATTAATTTATTAAAAGAAATTAAAAACATTGCGTTAGAAATACAAGTTTAAAAAACTTAAATTATGTTCGAATTATACGTGAACTAAACCTGTATTCCTAGAGAGAGAGAGTTACAAGGAAAAGAAGTAACTCAAAAGTCCTTGCGGCCCATACCGAGGAGGTACCAATGGCAACGGGTGCCAGGGAAAATTTTCTACACACTCAAATAGTGTGCAAGATTTGGTCTAACCTTTTCTTGAACTGATCCACAGAGGAACTGTTCACAACTTCCGAAGGTAACCTGTTCCATGTGTCACAGATCTTATCCGTAAAGTAATTCCCACACACACTAGTCCTAAACCGTTTCAAATCCAACTTCCAACCATTGTTGCGAGTTGGGTTATCATTTAAACTAAACATACTTCTAAAATCGACATCGTTAAACCCGCGTAAGAGCTTGAAAACCTCGATCAGTTGACCGCGCAGCCTCCGAGTTTCAAGCGAAAACAAGTTCAGGGCGCGTAACCGTCGATTGTAGCCCATATGCCTAACGGAAGGGATTAACTTTGTGGCCCTCGCCTGCACTCGCTCCAGCCTCTTAATATCTTTCCTGAGGGTGGGCGACCAGAACTGCACAGCATACTCCAGGTGCGGCCGAACAAGGGAATTGTACAGTGAGAGCACAATCTCCTTGTTCCGAAACTGAAATTGCCTCCTGATATAACCCAATAGTTTCTCGGCTTTCTTTTCCACCTCTACACACTGTTTCGTAAACTTGAGAGAGAGAGTGTTGAAAAGGTGATGCCTCATCTCGATACAATAAAAGTGATAAACAAGAAAGACAAAATGCGCACTCTTCCCAAATTATAAACCATGCAAGGAACAGTTTTAAACCCGCGCGAGATCACTTGCCAAAACAAATAACACTACACTGAGGTAGATGTGGACGTCTTCAAAAGGAAACTAAATACCTGACTCAGGACAATCCCAGAGGAGACAGGTGTGTGTGTGTGTGTGTGGCTGTGTGAAATGAAGAGGTTAAGAAAGCAAATCTCTCCTCCTCAGGTGAACTCTACAGGCAGGGCCTCGAGCCTGATTTATGTGCGATGAAGGATCGTTTCACAAATCCACTGCAAAGTTAGAAAATATATTTTTACATATAAAATGCTCAACAGACATAGGACATTATTCCGAACTAATTAATGTCGGATTCGGGTATAATAAAAATTTTAATTTATATTACAAATCTCTTCGTTAATCCCCTATCCTACAGATTCTGTCCAGGAAAATGTATAATGGTTGGCGGGTACGATAGTGGGTATTATTTTTATTGGTTGGTACTAAGTTTTTTCTCTACTAGTTCGAGAATTAAAGGCTTCTCATTGAACTCTATAAACAGTGAAGGAGCCATGCATACAGTAAACCTGTTTTTTAGTATCCTTATGGTAATACAGTACTATATATACATATATGTGTGTGTGTGTGTGTGTGTAACAACTTGACTAAGTGTTTTTCTTCTTTTCTTCCGCAGGAACCACAGCAGAGAAAAAGGATAAAACCTTCGTAATTATTACTCAAAAGTTAAAACTGAAAAACTTTATTTTTTAATAGCCGTTAAAAATGGTAGACTGAAGTTATATTCCGTTGCCGTTAAAAACAACCGTTTTCGTATGGAAAACGTTCATATATCTACATCAATCCCTATACAAATTTCGGGTTAACGAAATTTGCTTTTCGGTTAATTGCTTTCAAAGACCTCATCCCTGCAGGGCAGAGTCCTTCCCATTCTTTTTAAAATTGAACTCGTGAACTGATCGCGAAAATACCTTAATAAAAAAAGACGGTTCTTAAATAAAGACGATGATAAAAACGGTTAAAAACGGTTCCGTAGAAAAATTCAAAGAATTGTAACGGAAGACAGTTTTCAATCTATAGAAACGTCAACAATTTTTTTTTAAAACACTTTTAACCTAAACACAGAAAAATATAAAGAAATCAAAATACAGAAAAAAATATATATATACTGTATATATATATATATATATATATATATTATAGAGTAACTCTGAAGCTATAGAGAAACCATATCCTATATAAATAAATAGGAAAAAACTTCTACGAGCAATTTTGACTTCATACAATTTTACAAAATATCTCTACGGAGACCTTTTAAAAATATATATGAATATAAATATATATATAACGAGCTATCTAAAAATAACTTTGAAATATATATCCATATCTATATATACATATAGTGTATTCTATAACTCTTTATAGAAACAGTGAGAGAATAAAAAAATATATGTCCTTTTAACGTTTACAGAAATCTGTAAAATTGTCACTCGAACTTTGAAGAAAAATACTTTAAAATGTAGAGTGTATAATTAAATTAATAATATATATTATTGAATTAAATTATTTTTTTAATCACATTGAAATAAAAAAAAACTATAAATATTTTTAAAATATATGATTAAAATCTTTAATTACTAAATAAATATAGATAGATAAATATAAAATATAAATATATATATATATATATATATCTATAAATACGATGCAGATTAATGAAAAATATTTGTGACCCTTAAAATTAATGTCACCTATGGGAGTTAAATCATTGATAAGTTGGGTATCCGTGTATACATATATATATATAGAAATATTAAGTGTAGTGGACTATAAGATGTATTAAGGTATATGTGTGTGTGTGTGTGTAGTAAATGTACGATTGATAATATATAAAATTGAAGAAAAATAGTGCAAATTAATGGATCTAAACTATAAAATTAAAATAGACAAACACATTGATTGCGTCACGCACGCTAAAAGTGATTTAATTTAAGACTAAATATCATATCTGAATTTTTAATTATAAAATTATTTAATATAATAATAATAGAAATTAGTAATTTAATATAATAGACACTCAATAGCGGAAAATACTGCTTAAACGGAACTCTTAGGAAGAGAGAGGGAGAGAGATAGAGACGGAGATCTGATTCTCTCGTTGAATTCGACCAACGATGGGTGAATGCATTGAATATAAACCCATTTTGTGATTTTTCTCGATCGCCGATCGACAACAAAAACAAGGTAAGAAAAGCTCTCCTCATCCACAAATTCACCCATTTCATCCACCTCTCTTTTCATTCATCCATTTATTTATTTATTTATCTCTGTTAAGTTGCATTTTACTTGATAAATCGTTGTGCGCAGCGCTCATGTCACTATCCAGAATGCTGCCACCAACTTCCATAAAATAACATGATTCTCGACCACAGCAACAAATTAATACACACAGAGTATTCATGCAGATAACGAATGGAATGACAAAATGTACTGATGTATACTGAGTGGTTGCTAATAGATATAGAACCCGACATCATTTCATTTCATTTCTATTTTGCTGGTAATAAAATTTTTAGTACTTTATACTCGTAGTATGGGATGGTTAATCGTTTAAATCGGTTAATCGTTAATCGGTTAATCATAATGGATTATATTTGTCCATTCGCCACATCTGTATGCCCGTATAATAAATTTTAAACCGCTCAACATAAACTGATGAAACTTCATACATATGTGTATCATCACAACACTGTGTCGCCAGCCAGAATCGGATCCTTGCACCAAAGGTCAAGATCGCAAATATATGCAGAAGGACATTGATCTCGTTTAGACATAGTTCTTGTTTTCATTTGTGCGCCTGGATTTTTATTTGTCATCCATTACTTCCATTAAAATACTAATAAAATTTTATAATTTATATGAAATGCATACATAATTGTACCTAATATAAAACAAATGATATACATGCAAGAGTATGTGTGTGTGTGGAGTTGTAAAACAGGTACGAAGAAGGCAACAGCGTGGTGTGATGCGGTTGAGGATAAAAATGGATGGTGCGTGTACAGGGTAGCTGTGATAGAGAAGAAAGTCGAAGAAGAAAGAGTGTATGAAGAGAGCAAGAGAAGTGTGGAGAGACTAGTGTGACAAAAAAAACAGTAAATGATGAGTTTGGGAGGAGGATGAATGAAAATTATGTGGAGAATAGAAAGATGTTCTGGAATGAAATGCGGAAGTGCAGGAATGAAACCAAGTAAGTTTGAGAGTAAGAGATAGAAATGGAAGAATCCTCACAGCGGATGGAATGTTCCTTTCACCTACGAAATAGATAGAAGGAATATTTCGAGGGTTTAATAGGTGGAAGAGATGAGAGGAGTGCAAATATAAATATGATAGGATTGGCGGTGTGAAGAAGACATGTGACAGAATATCCGGGAACATAACCATGGATGAAGTGAAAGCGGCGTTTCGCAAACTGTAAAATGGAAAAGCGGCAGGTGTGGCTGGAATATATGAGGAAATGATTAAGTATGGGGGATTGAAAGGGTTGGAGTGGTTGAGGGGCATATGCCAGTGTGCATGGACAAGTGGGAATGTGCCTGAAGACTGGAAGAAAGCAATAATTGTTTCATTGTACAAAATGAAAGGTGAAAAGAGCAGATGTAAAAATTACAGAGGTACAAGTCTTTTGAGTGTAGTGAGGAAAGTGTATAGTAAGATAGTGATAGAAAGCTTTCATGGTATTACAGAATACTTGGTGAGTTAGGTTTCCGAGATGGAAGAGGCTGTGTGGCTCAAGTGTTCACAGTGAGACAAATGATTGAGAAAGCATGTGAAAGGGATTGCATCTTGAGAAAGCATGTGATAGAGTGAATAGAGAAGCACTGTGGCAGGTTTTTAGTATATATGGGGTTTGACGGTAGGCTCGTGAATGCGGTGAAGGTTTCTATGATAGAAGTAGTGCATGTGTGAGAGTAAATAAAGAACCGAGTGATTGGTTTCATATAAGTGTTTGTGTCTCCGTGGCTGTTCAATCTGTTTATAGATGCAGTGGTGAATGAGGTTAATGTGCGATTGCTAGAAAGAAGATTGAATCTTGTGTGTGATGGGAATAGATGGAGCCTGTCGAATCTGTTGCATGTGGAAGATTCTGTGCTTTTCGCCCAGAATGAATGTAATATGCAAGAGGTTAAGAGTTTCGGGACAGTATACGAGAGAAGATTATTGAAAGTGAATGTGAGGAAGAGCAAGTTATTGATTTTGGAGAGAGAGAAATTTGGACATGTGATGGTGAATGGTGAAACACTAGAGGTGATAGAATATTTTAAGTATGTGGGATGTGTAGTGAACAAAAGAGGTACGAGTGCGAATAAAGTTAATAGTAGATTGAATCAAGGAAGAAAGGTGGCGAGTGCACTGAAAGTGGTTGTGAGAAAGTAGAGACTGGATTGAAATGCTGTGAGATGTTTACATGAAGGTGAACACTTTTGTACGGGTGTGAAACATTGGTATGGTATGAAATGCAAAAGTTAAGAGTAAGATCGGTTGAGATGGATAACCTGAGAAGTATGTGTGGCGTGAGTCGGATTGATAGAGTAAGAAATTGTGTGGCTCTGGAAAGATGTGGGGTTCAGAATTCTGTGGAAGTAAAAAATTAAATAAGAAAGTTAAGGTCATTTGGACATGTGGAAAGGATAGAAGATGACAGTTGTGGAAAATGTATATAATACTGTTTGCGAAGGTAGAAGGAAGAGAGGAAGGACGAGAAGAATGTGGGTGAACATGGTGAAAGATTGCGTGAGGAGGCGCGGACTTTATCCCGGTGATGCACGAGAAGTGGCCGCAAGTCGGTTGGAATGGAGGTAATCTGTTAGAAGTATGTAAATCTGGGACTCTGTCGCTTTTATTTTGACGAGGCCTGGAAGCGCCACCACGCACAACGTATGAAGCGCCGCAGGTGTGGAATTTTACTATGTAGTAGTTAGGAAGGGGGCACTAGTTCACAAGGATGCCTGTGTGAACGGATGTGTACGTTTTCACTTTCTGCTTTTTCTCCTTTTCACTAACTCCTGTATTTTACATCCGGCTTGTTTTCTGCCTTCTCACCACAAATCCTTGGGAAACAAGATTTTTGATAACGTATGCAGGACCTATATATATATATACAGGGTGTCCCATAAGTCCGGCATCATAGGAAAAATAATAAAAAAAGGCAAAACAAAAGCTTTTATTTACAGAACGTGCTCAATATGTCCACCATTGTTTACAATACACAAATTCAGACGTGATACCCAGTGAGCAAGCACACGGTGAATGATGTCAGGAGTAATGGTGTTACATGCCCCCAATAATGCGCTGCCGCAAATGTTCAACACTCCTAATTTTCTCTGCGTATACCAGCGCTTTCAAGTGGCCCCAGAGATAAAAATCTAGTGACGTGAGATCCGGGCTTCTAGCTGGCCATTTCACAGGTCCTCGACGTCCTATCCAATGACCAGGGAATTGTTGGTACAGGTATTCCCTTACTTGGGTGCTGTAATGTGCAGGAGCGCCGTCTTGCTAGAACCATGTTGGGAAATTTCCTTCTTCGTTCAAGACACTGGGAAATGCTTCTTCCTTGAGCATACGTAGGTAGGTGCCTCCAGTGTCATGTTCATCGAAAAAGAGGGGCCCTATGATGCGATCCTTCCAAATGCCACACCATATCATCACTCGAGATGCACCTTGTTCCTTTGAAGAGGTATACCAGTGAGGGTTGTTTTGAGACCAGTAGCGGGTGTTCTGTCGATTTACCTCACCATTTCCATAAAAAACAGGACGTCGAGGGCCTGTGGAATGGCCAGCTAGAAGCCCGGATCTCACGCCACTAGATTTTTATCTCTGGGGCCACTTGAGAGCGCTGGTATACGCAGAGAAAATTAGGAGTGTTGAACATTTGCGGCAGCGCATTATTGGGGCATGTAACACCATTACTCCTGACATCATTCACCGTGTGCTTGCTCACTGGGTATCACGTCTGAATTTGTGTATTGAAAACAATGGTGGACATATTGAGCACGTTCTGTAAATAAAAGCTTTTGTTTTGCCTTTTTTTATTATTTTTCCTATGATGCCGGACTTATGGGACACCCTGTATATATATATATATATATATATATATATATATATATATATATATATATATACAGAGTATATAAAATAGAAACCCTGTTACGTCACATATTAAATTATTCCACAGAGCTAATAGTTTAAAAGTTAAAAGGAATTATAACTTTTTAAAACCACGACTACTTTCAAAGTGTCTCCCTCATTCAGGTTTTTATGGTTGAGAGCAGACTTGACTTGTCACTCTTTTGTTCAGCTATTTGCACAAAAAGGAACGGTTAATCTCAAAAGTACTCGGGGAAACTTGAAAATCTTTTCATTTTTTACATTTCACTTTTCTACACTTTTCTATTATATTATAATATATATATATGTGTGTGTGTGTGTGTGTGTGTGTGTGTGTGTGTGTGTGTGTTACAGGGAAGCTGTGTAACTAGGGATTTCATGTAAAGTTAAGTCGTGATATTTTCGTTAAAACTAACAAAAATATCACGACTTAACCTTACATGAAATCTCTAGTTACACAGATTCCCTGTAACATATATATATATATATCTCGGTGGTGTAGTGGTTAGCATCGCTGAATACGAATCCATTGGCCCCCAGGATCGAGACCCGGTGACGGCAGGCGGCACGCAGCAAATCCCAGCTGTTCATCCTTCCACACAATAAGGAAAAAATGATTGGTAGATAAATGGGTACCCCGGGTAGCCTACTGGTTAAGACGCTGGGCTGCTGATCAGGAGGTCGTGGGATCGAGTCCGGACAAGGACTTCGTAATTTCTGACCGCCTCTGGTGGGGCATGGTTCGGATTCCACGTTAAACCGTAGATCTAAGGTGGAGTGACAAGCCTGACCTTCGTCAGAACGAACACTTCGGGTGAAAGCAAAACCAATGTTAACCAAGGTTATATGTATATATATATTTCAACTTTTTTGTTTGTTACGTGCGATGATTCCTCATTTCACGGAGGTCAAACCTGTTGCCTCTCCTCTCAAGTTGACCTCGTGAAGTAGAGAGTTGGTTTCACATAGCTAGGTACTCCCGACTCATCTTGTATTGTTCTGAGCCAGGCGTCTGATCTTGTTTTGAAGATTTCCACCACTACAGTCGTGTTTCGTATTTCCTTGGGTAGATGGTTGAACAGTCTTGGCCTTCTGATAGCAAGTTATTTTCTTTCAATGTTGAGGATGTTTCCTGTCTATCCTTTAGTTTGGGAACACGAACATTCATCCTTTCCTACTTTACATTGTTGTTATTTGAGTGATTATAGGGTTGAAAGTGAAATTAGGGACTAATTCCTCCATCACTTTCCAAATGTAAATAATGATGTACCTCTCTTCTTCTTTCCAGCGAATATAAATTTAATTCACGTAATCTTTCCCAGTAATTTAGTTCTTCGCATCCAATGATCTTGGCTGTGAAGCTTCTCTGAATCCCTTCTAGTTGACCCGCGTCTTCTTTTTTTGTATGGGGATGTTAAAACTGAGCAGTACTCCACCTTGGGTATGAATCAGTGTTTTCAACTGAGGAATCATTATGTCCCTTCTTTTAAAGCAGTGATATTTAACCTGGGGGTAATTATCCCAGGAGGGGTAATTCGGCCTTTTTCGCGGAGTAACGAGCTGGCGCCACTGTCCAAAAAAAAAAGGTGTTATGATTCCACTAAAATTTTGTTATTCTTTCCTAGTTTTCTTGGCTAGCTCAAGGGGTAACAGTGCTAAAAAGGTTAAATACCACTTAAATACCGTTATTCTTTGTGCTTTGTTTACTGCTATCTTACTCTGTATTTCAAATTTCGCGTCATTAGTCATTACAACTCCTAAACTTTTTTGTGTTTCTCTGAATTTCCTGTCCATTTGGGGCACGGTATTCCATGGATTTTAGTTCCTCACCTCTTCCCTACCTTAATAATTGAAATTTCTCAGTGTTAAATATCATATTGTCTTCAGACCAATTGTAGTTTCTGTTCATGTCTATTTGTAGAGATTCTACAGTATATCATCTGGGTTTCTTATTTTTCGATAAGTGGAGCTAACTAATACTGTTCCTTGTGGTACTGAGCTATGGAACTCTGACCCCGATGAATATATTCCTTGGACTGTAACGAAACTTGCTGCCACTCACTAAGGAAATTATATATCCATTTTCCTACTTTTCCTGTTATTCTCATGTATTTCAGTTTATGTGCTATGATTCCATGGTCACACTTGTCGAACGCCTTGGCAAAGTCTGTGTATACCACATAATAATTTTCACTGATTTCGAGTGTATAAGTGATGATAATATATATTCCATTAGTTGTGAAAGGCACGATCTTCCTGACCGGAATCCGTGTTGGTTATTTGATTTTTTCTGTGTCTCCAAACAGTTATATGTTTTTTTGTCTAACTTTTCTTTCAAATATTTCCGTGAGATGAGATGCCACCGACACCGGCCTATAGTCTTTAGCCTCAGATCGATCCCCCCCTTTATAAATTGGAACTATGTTCGGCTCCCTTCAGGATGCTCAGTATTTCTCCGTGTCTAGCGATCATTTCCATATCCAATATAGGAGCTTAGCGATTTCATTCTTGCATTTTTCAATCAGTATAGCGTTTCAGTTGATCGTGCCTGCTGCTGAGTGTCTTTTTAGTTTCTCTATAATTCATGTGATATCATCTGTTGCGAAATCAAAGTCCGTTATACTTTCCCCTTGTAATTCTTCTTCAAAGAACTCATTTCTATCGCATATTGGTTTATCAGTTTTGGAGATACCTGAACGCTGATTCATATTGAGCTCTTAGTTTTTCAGATACTTCTTTTAGATCGTCGGTTAATGCATTGTTTTCATTCTTGCAAAATTACCTTCATAAAGTTAACCTTTATAGCGTTGTCGTCTTCTTTCCCTGTATGGTTCTCATTTAAACTTTATACGGCGCAGTCTATGCTCTCCAGTTTATCATTCATTTTTCTGATGTTGTTGTCCTTGCAGTTTTTTAATTTTTCAGTCACTATCTTTCTCTTGCGGAACAGTGATCTCTTTTGCCTCTCAAACCTGCTTCCCTCCCTTTCCTCCTCCTTTTCTTTTTGTAAATGTTTTTCCACAATTTCTACCTTCTTTTACTCGAGGATTATTAGGATCTCTTCCATTGTCTTACCCTTAAAGGTGGCTTATCCAGATTATTCCTTTCATGCTGAACGTAATACCGTCCCAATTTATAGCCTTGGAGTGAAAATTAAAAATTTCGAATACGTCTCTTTTTATCGCGCATGTTCTTTCCTTCCCTTTTTTTTCTGATTATTTCAATAATTAATGTTTTGATCTGATATCACAGTTGGGAATATTTCTATGTTATCACTTAGGTTGCTGTTGTTTGTGAATACCAAATCTAGGCAGTTGATTTTTTTTGTATTTTCTGTTATTTTTTGTGTTAACAAATTCATCAGCTAAAGCTAAGAGCATATTTGCCCGCTCCTGGTCTTCCGGTATCTCTCCCTTTTCGTTTATACATATATTTCTTCCTATCCTTATATATACACATACTGTGTATATATATATATAAACTTTGGTTAGCTTCCGCCCGAATTGTTCATTCTGACGAAGGTCAAGCTTTTCACTCCACCTTAGACCTACAGTTTAACGTGGAATCCGAACCACGCCCCATCAGCAGCCCAGCGTCTTAACCACTAGGCCACCTAGGGTACCCATTTATCTACCAACCACTTTCTTTTATTGTGTGGAAGGATGAACAGCTGGGTTTTGCTGCGCGCCGGCTGCCGTCGGGTCTCGAACCCGGGGCCGATGGATTCGTAGTCAGCGACGGTAACCACTACACCACCGAGGTGTATGTATATATATATATATATATAAATATGAACAGAAGGACCAACACAACGGCAAACATTTTCATTTGTTTTTTGTACTTCCGACGTTTCGACAAATCTTTTGTCATCATCAGTGAATTAAGTCTTAAAACCTTAAAACAAAAGTAAAAAGTGAAAATTACATCAATACAATATTAAAACAATTAAAACCTTAAAACAAAATGAAAATTGCATCAATACAAAATTAAAATCATTAAAATTTCATCACTACAAAAATTAAAATTAAATTAAATTACCTCAATAGGTAAATACACAATGTTTACATCGACCTCCATACTTGGCAAAGCCTAAGGGAAAACTGGATGGTCAGAGGATTAGAAAGTATATGTCTATGAGAATCGATTGGTTAGTTAAAAGAGCTGTAATTTGTAGGATGAACTATTATTGTTAATGGAGGGTTTGTTTCTATAGATGTACAAAGATTCTAAAATTCGGAGTTCTGTGAGGTTATTGGATCTAGTTAAAATTTCAAACTGAGTTTTGTGAAGGGGATGGTTGTTTTCATTACTATGGTTTCTAATTGCGGATTGTGGAGGGCTACTGAGGGGACGGTTGGTACGGACTGACAAGCCCAAATGTTGAGAAAGGCGCACCTCCAGTTGGAGTTGAGTGCTGCCAATATACGCAGCCTTACAGCTGTCGCACGTGTATTTGTAAACAACATTGGGGCATACAGTTTTGGGGAATTCGTCTTTGAACTTTAAAAAATTTGATAATTATTTAAGTGGGTTGACGAAGGCGAATCTAAAATTTATTTGGGGATAACTAGACTTCAGCAGTTTGGACAATTCACCTCGAATACGCAATGATAAATAACCATAAAAAAGTAATTTAATATATCTGGTTTCTTTTTGTACTGTAGTTATGGGGAGTTTAGTATTAAAAGTGTTATTTAAAAATTTCTTTAATTGGTTATCAAATAGATTAGGAGGGTAGTAATTGTTAATAAAGTACTGTCTTAAAAATTTAAATTCTTCGTTTAACGAAAAGTAATCCGAACAAATACGGTAACTTCTTGTTAATAATGTTACTATAGCACTAATCTTATATTTATAAAACATACAACTAAATAATTGGTTCCCAAGCCAGTAAAAGTTTGTTTTCGAAATAGTGAAGTTTGGAACTTATTATGAGCCCGTTTAACTAAAACATCCAGGAAAGGTAAACTATTATTTGTTTCGTTTTCACATGTGTACTTAATATTACTATGTTGTTTATTAAGATAATCAAGAAAAAGTTTTACGTGTGAAGGATGGTTAAATATTAAGAAAGTGTCATCCACGTATCTTCTGTAATATATGGGTTTAAAACTACTAGGACAACTTTTCAACCAAATTTCTTCGTAATGGCAAAGAAATGCATTTGCTAGTGTTGGGCTCAACGGGGAACCCATAGCTACCCCATCAATTTGGCTGTAAAGGTTGCTATTAAATAAGAAAAGATTATCAAAACACACTATTTCGAGATGGTTTTTAAATTGAGTCTGAGTGAGGCCATTAATAAGAGTATTATCAGTAGTGAATAACTTATTTAGTATGATATTTAATGTTTCTTTTAACGGGACATTAGTAAACAATGACGAGACATCAAAACTGGCCATAGTAAGAGAATCGGCATGATTGATCTCTTTTATCTCTTTAGCAAAATCAAACGAGTTGTTAATAGAATAATCATTAAAGGTGAGTTTTGAAAGCAAGGGAACGAAGAATTTGGCTAAATTATAATTGAATGTACCACAGGCCGAAAGAATAGGTCTTAGTGGGAAATTTGGCTTATGGACTTTAGGTAAACCGTATAGAATTCCTGGATTAGAACCAGAAGCAAATAAAAAATTGTATGTATTGTCAGCAATAATATTACTATCTTTTAATTTACGCAAACACCTATTAAGTTTATCTTCGAGTTTTAGTAATTTAGACAGAACATTCTCTTTTACCCTTTTAAAACAAGTGGAGAGCATCTCTTTTAAGAATTTTTATAATTTTAAACCCCATAAGATGTTTTCTCCCCTTTTTAATAAGCAAGATTTTAAAATTCTTAATAATTTGAAAAAGGATAACTCTGTCATCATTACAAAACCGGATAAGGGTAAAGGAGTAGTGTTGATTGATTCAACAGTTTACATAAATAGAATGGAGACAATTTTGTCGGATACGTCTAAATTTAAAAGGGTAAAAGAGAATGTTCTGTCTAAATTACTAAAACTCGAAGATAAACTTAATAGGTGTTTGCGTAAATTAAAAAATAGTAATATTATTGCTGACAATACATACAATTTTGTATTTGCTTCTGGTTCTAATCCAGGAATTCTATACGGTTTACCTAAAGTCCATAAGCCAAATTTCCCACTAAGACCTATTCTTTCGGCCTGTGGTACATTCAATTATAATTTAGCCAAATTCTTCGTTCCCTTGCTTTCAAAACTCACCTTTAATGATTATTCTATTAACAACTCGTTTGATTTTGCTAAAGAGATAAAAGAGATCAATCATGCCGATTCTCTTACTATGGCCAGTTTTGATGTCTCGTCATTGTTTACTAATGTCCCGTTAAAAGAAACATTAAATATCATACTAAATAAGTTATTCACTACTGATAATACTCTTATTAATGGCCTCACTCAGACTCAATTTAAAAACCTTCTCGAAATAGTGTGTTTTGATAATCTTTTCTTATTTAATAGCAACCTTTACAGCCAAATTGATGGGGTAGCTATGGGTTCCCCGTTGAGCCCAACACTAGCAAATGCATTTCTTTGCCATTACGAAGAAATTTGGTTGAAAAGTTGTCCTAGTAGTTTTAAACCCATATATTACAGAAGATACGTGGATGACACTTTCTTAATATTTAACCATCCTTCACACGTAAAACTTTTTCTTGATTATCTTAATAAACAACATAGTAATATTAAGTACACATGTGAAAACGAAACAAATAATAGTTTACCTTTCCTGGATGTTTTAGTTAAACGGGCTCATAATAAGTTCCAAACTTCACTATTTCGAAAACAAACTTTTACTGGCTTGGGAACCAATTATTTAAGTTGTATGTTTTATAAATATAAGATTAGTGCTATAGTAACATTATTAACAAGAAGTTACCGTATTTGTTCGGATTACTTTTCGTTAAACGAAGAATTTAAATTTTTAAGACAGTACTTTATTAACAATTACTACCCTCCTAATCTATTGATAACCAATTAAAGAAATTTTTAAATACACTTTTAATACTAAACTCCCCATAACTACAGTACAAAAAGAAACCAGATATATTAAATTACCTTTTTATGGTTATTTATCATTGCGTATTCGAGGTGAATTGTCCAAACTGCTCAAGCCTAGTTATCCCCAAATAAATTTTAGATTCGCCTTCGTCAACCCACTTAAATAATTATCAAATTTTTTAAAGTTCAAAGACGAATTCCCCAAAACTGTATGCCCCAATGTTGTTTACAAATACACGTGCGACAGCTGTAAGGCTGCGTATGTTGGCAGCACTCAACTCCAACTGGAGGTGCGCCTTTCTCAACATTTGGGCTTGTCAGTCCGTACCAACCGTCCCCTCAGTAGCCCTCCACAATCCGCAATTAGAAACCAAAGTAATGAAAACAACCATCCCCCTTCACAAAACTCAGTTTGAAATTTTAACTAGATCCAATAACCTCACAGAACTCCGAATTTTAGAATCTTTGTACATCTATAGAAACAAACCCTCCATTAACAATAATAGTTCATCCTACAAATTACAGCTCTTTTAACTAACCAATCGATTCTCATAGACATATACTTTCTAATCCTCTGACCATCCCGTTTTCTCTTAGGCTTTGCCAAGTATGGAGGTCGATGTAAACATTGTGTATTTACCTATTGAGGTAATTTAATTTAATTTTAATTTTTGTAGTGATGAAATTTTAATGATTTTAATTTTGTATTGATGCAATTTTCATTTTGTTTTAAGGTTTTAATTTTAATGGTTTTAATATTGTATTGATGTAATTTTCACTTTTTACTTTTGTTTTAAGGTTTTAAGACTTAATTCACTGATGATGACAAAAGATTTGTCGAAACGTCTGAAGTACAAAAAATAAATGAAAATGTTTGCCGTTGTGTTGGTCCTTCTGTTCATCTGTAAGCTCCGTTTCCCTAAGAGAAGTCAATAGCTTTTATAATATAAAATTATATATATATATATATATATATATATATATATATATATATATATATATATATATATGGGATAGAACTCAGAACTGTCCCCTGAGAACTTTTATATTGCACACAGACCGTGCATGGAACAAGTAACCTATATGTGGAAGCCTTGGACTCGCTCATGTTCCTCCTCTTTGCATTGGATCATTACAACTACAGTCGCTGGCTGTGTGTCTATCTACGAGATATGCAAGCACTTCCAAAAACTGTCAAGGGAGAGGTTGAAAAGTATTGGGTTGTCAACAAAATTCAAAGATGCTTCTCAGCTATCCCAATTGAACAGTGCCATGAGCTAACATCATGAAAAGGAAAAACTATAGTGTTTGTCATTTACCATTACTTATTCGGACTATATTGGATTTAATTTTCCCAGAAGAGTTCATTGTTCCATGCATGGTCTGTGTGTAACACACACACACACACACATATATATATATATATATATATATATATATATATATATATGAAAAGAAGGACCAACACGACAGCAAACATTCCTATTTATTTATGTTTCAGACGTTTCGACAAATTACTTTTGCCATCATCAGTGATTTTACAAATAAGATTTCTTTAAAGCAGTGGAACTAAATAAATTAAGTCATACAATACATAAATACATTAATACACAAAGACGTTAAATTTAAAAGACATTAAAACAATTAAAAAATTAAAAATAAAATTATTATATCAAAGTACCTATATAAGAAATGACCTCAGATGCCGAAATCATAAGAATAACTTCAACCTCTACAGTATATTCAGTAGAAAATTAGGAATGAACTGTATATTAACTCTAGTGTAAGGTTGGTTGGTTTGTGAGAACTGTTAGTTGGTTAGAAAAGGTGTAATTTATAAGATGAGCTATTGTTGTTAATGGCTGGTTTATTTCTGTGAATGTCTAAGGATTCCAAAATTCTCAACTCTGCGAGGTTATTGGTTCTTGTTAATATTTCAAATTGGGTTTTATGAAGGGGATGGTTATTATCGTTACTGTCATTTCTAATTGATGAGTGTAGTGAATTACTAAGGAGGATACGATTAGTACGGACTGATAAGCCCAAATGTTGGGAAAGACGTACTTCCAACTGGAATTGAATACTGCCGATATACTCTTACGCAGCTTGACAGCTGTCGCACGTATATTGGTAAACAACATCAGGGCAAATAGTTTTCGGGGGTTTATCTTTAAACAATTTGGGTTTCGAGGTGGACATACAACGGAAGATGCAATGAAAATGCTATTAGAAAATGTGTTTCAGTCCTTAAACAGGAAAAAACACAGTGCCTTCATCTTCCTCGACTGTCAAAAGCATTTGATACACTTTCGCATGAAATCTTATTGAATAAACTTCACATATACAGAATAAGAGGACATATTCGATTGATTTAAATCATATATGTCAAATCGCCATCAGTACATCAGATTAAAAGACAATTTATCCGACAAGGCGAGGCTAGCTAGTGGAGTCGCACGAGGATCTATTCTTGGCCCATTACTATTTCTAATTCACGTCAACGATTTTCACCTTTCTACCACATTAAACTGCGTACATGAAAATGAAAATGAAAATGTTTATTGGCAGACTATAGTCCATATGACAAATATTACACAGGTCAAAAAAAACTTTTTTTTTCGTTGCCAAGGAAATTCGTACGAATTTAGGGTATTTTGGGGTTGCTGAATTCCAAAATGAAAGTAGTTTTTCCGATTTGGCTCTAGTTCTTGAGATAATGAATACCCTCAATTAATAGGAAACGTAACCATAACGCGTGCATATGGGAAACTACCGGAACATTCTAGATGGTGAGACCGAATAAAATGCCATTATGTATTTCATGTGTTTACTTTTGTATGATTTGAGACAATTTCAATGCGATTTGTAAGTAGGCTCCGCCTGAACATTAAATTTTGTGCATTTTTACGTGTTTCAATGGGGTACCAATTATCTCATAAATTAGAGCCAATCTAGCAAAACCGATGTCATATTCGGAATCAGCACCACAAAGTTACCCCAAAATCACTCTAATATGATTGGCAATAAAATGAGTGTTGACCAGTGTTATTAATACAATGACAGTTCATATACTAAAGATAGAAATATATACAATTGATTAGAAATAACACTGCACTGTCGAAGTTAAGTGGAGCTACAGACAGACGTTTTCGTACCAAGAAGTCCATAGCTTAGAGGATAAATGGCAGGACTCGTGGATAGCTTGGATGATCGGGTTGGTTGATTTTTTAATTCTTTGCATTAGACCGTGTTGAGCACGTCTTGTTACCTCCGGGAAGCTCGGGACATTGCGGGTAGCAAACATTTTGGAAGCTGAGCATCTCGGGGGTAATTTATGTAAGAGTCTAAAAGACCTGTTGTACAGCAAATTTAGGATTCTGCCAGAACCTTTTTTATAATTCACCCACAGTTGCTGACCGTATATATTACTGCAGAAAGTACGAAAGAGTGTGTCTTTAGCTTCACTTGTACAGAAACGAAAGTTCCTTATGGTCATATTCGCTTTAGCACACAGGCTTCGAGATTTTCTTATATCCGAGTCATCACTCAAGGAGCTGGTAATAGTTTGACCCAAATACTTAAACTCTTGTACTTCCTCAATTACTTCACCATTCATTTTAAACCTTATATCAGCTGGCTGATTACAGCTTTTAGGATGAAATTGCATAACCCTAGTTTTTGTAACAATAAAAAGAATATCATGTTTCTGCGAATACACTTCGCAGACATTTAGTAGCCGATCCAGACCTTTAACAGAGGGACTTATTAACACCATATCATCGGCATAAACTAAGTTATTTATCCTTGTGTTATCTATACAACATCCTACTGTTGCCTCATTAAGTGAAGCAATTAATCCGTCAATATACACATTAAACAGCAGAGGGGAGAGCAAGGAGCCTTGTCTCACCCCGCAAGAGGAGCCAAAACACTCGGATAGTACATTGCCCCACCTAACAGTGAAAGATTGGTGGGAATACCAAAATTTCAATAAATTTAATATGTACATGGGAACCTTCCTGTCTTCTAGTTTTGCAAATAAAATATTGTGGTTCACCCTATCATATGCCTTACTTATATCAAGGAAACAGCTATAAATGGTTGAATTACTGTCAATGTATTTAGATATTGTTTCTTTAAGTACATAGTTACACAGGTCAGTTGAGTGGGACCTTTTAAAGCCAAACTGATTAGATGTCCATAGGAAATCATTTAATCGGATTAACAAGAGTTTTTCTAGTAGTTTCGAGAAGCAGGAAGCGACAGCAATAGACCTGTAATTATTGCTGGACAGAATGTCTCCGTACTTATTTTTGACCAGGGGCAAGATATATACCCTCATGAACTCTGCAGGGATATAGCTATGAGCAAGCATGGCTGATAGGGGCAATGATATATGCAGACATACTACGTCATTTGCATATTTTAAGTGTTCATTCGATAAGTCATCTACCCCTGACGCAGAACCAGTCTTTAACTCTTTAATTAACCTCTTTACTTCAGAGTACAATACGCATATGATACTACATTTACTTCTTCCCATCATAACGCATACTTTCTGATTAATGAAACGAACAGGCAATTAGAAAACGTGTATAAATTGGCTGTGTGCTAATAAACTTTTATCGAACCTGACAAAGTCATCTTATATGATTATTACCACAAAACATGATACAAACTGTCAAATAAAAATTCGGAATACTATTCTTGTGAGGATGAATGAGGTTAAAGTACTTGGCATTAATTTAGACGAAAAGCTAAATTTCAAAAGTCATGTTCAAAATATCAAATCCAACATTTCAAAATTTCTTTTTTTATTATTTAAACTAAAAAAGACCCTTCCTCACACTCCTTACCCTATATTATTCCTTCATCCATTCACATTTATTATATTGCATCACAGCAAGGGGTAGCTCAAAGAAATATATAAAACATCCTTCGGAAATAATTCATAAAAAATGTTTGCGAATAATGACAAGAGACGTCACACTTGTCTAATGTTTAAAGAGCCATGTAAATATTTCATAACTAAATGACTTATACAAATTCAATGTTGCTGTCAGCATGTTCAAAGTTATCAACAAAATTCGACGTACGTCACTCATTCAAAGAGCAATCACCCCCTATCCAATACACCATCGTTATAACACCAGACTATCCATTGATTTTATACACAAACATAACTATACACTAGGAACTGCAAGAAATGCACTCTCTTTCAAAGGAGCAGATGTATGGAATGGTTTCCGTGCATATCAGGCACGCTTCATCACTGAATGTATTTCGCAAGTCACTAAAAGAGCACTTTATTAGCTCCTACTGATGTATAAATTCAGTACTGCCATTTGTACCATTGTAATCTAGTACCCATTTTATAATCAATTATTTTCAAAAATATGCTAAGTTCATTGAACACCTTTAATTTCATAATCTATTTTTTTCATATATATATATATATATATATATATATTGTTATAGTACGTGGTATCCCGGACAGGCCCCCATGTTATATTACGTGGTTTTATTCATTATATTTACTGTATGATTTATATTTTTATTTTAATTAAGTCTGTTTTCCTTTAAACCACATTATATAAATTTAACCCAATGTTTTATATATATAAAACTTGTTATATAGTCTTCTTTCTCTGTTAATCAGTGTAAGGGAATAATTGAAATAATTGCAAAGCCTTTTACAAAAATAATTTACTTGTCAAAATCTATTAAACAACTCACACTGCAAAAATGAAATTGTTGACAGTGATAAATTTTGGTTTATGTAGGGAAGACACTTAATAATAATAAAACTAAGTAACACGCACAAGCAATTTAAATTTGACTGTTATAAAAGTTTAATCTACAATTGGTATTATAATTCGTATTACAGCCGTAACTGTAATACGAAAGACCATTAAAATGAATGGACCAATAACAATTTAAGTTACAATCATAGGCCTGTTTGGCCTTCTACCTCATAGCTAACATACATGATGCGATTAGAATAAATGAATTACGTACTACCTGAATTACAATTAGAACCATTATCTGCCAGGTAGACCTCCCTAGATCGGATTAGCCGTTGCAAATAACGTACATTGGGAATAACACTTTTTAGATTAGCCCAATTCCGTATATACAGTAAATGTATACTCAATCGAAAGAACTCGGTACCCGTTTTCTTTACGGGAAAACATGGTAGACTTTCTGAGTCTTTTTAGTTACGCAAGTGTAACCCGGAGTTCTACGTTTCCTTCCGTTAAATTTTAAGGAAAGACTATTTCAGCTTTGGAGTAATTTACTCAAAATTAGAAGAACAATTTCGCTTCTATGTGCCACACATGATTTGAATTCTTCCGTACGGCACAATATCTGTATATTTATATACTTCAGCAAACTTCCACTAAGAACTCGTTTTTTGTCCTTAGAAGAACTAAATTTAATTTTTTAATTTAAGTTTTAGCACAGATTTTGTGGAGGAACATTCGCTCAACAAGCCTTGAGACGCCCTGCCTTTCCCCGTTTTTTTATTTGGCGCGTTTTGCTTCGCTTTTTATATTTTAATAAAGACATTAATCCCATCTTTTAACTAACATAATTTTATGCTACGTTATTCTGCAATAGGTAAAGAGTAATTTGATATAAATTTCATTCTCGTTCACTGCTTTAATACGATTTGAATTTATATATGATAACTTCTTTTTTCGGCCTATGACCCCCTATTGCTGCGCGAGGCTGCCAGGCGTAATAATTACTTACCCAAATAAGATTCTCTTTAATTGATTCAGCCTATTTTTACGAATTATTAACCTTTCAGAAGGTGTAATTTTAACATGCCATTAAACTTGTTAGCAATGTAACAATCTAATTCTAACGGAGTTTTCCCGTTTTATACAAAGTATGATTTTGGTTCGGCGTTTCATTTTTTGAACGCCTCCTCGAACAGAGTCAAATTCTCATGGCTATGTTTTTGTTATAAATGTACTTTTCAGATTAGTTATTTTCCTAGTTTTTGAGTAACCTATATATGGTATTTTTATCCGAACTTATTCAGAATTAAATAGACAATTGAATTCATGTCTTTTTCCCTAAATTACCTGAGTATTTAACATGCCAGTGTTTTTTAATTTCATGTACGTAAGAATTTATAAAACGTCCTTTCAGAAACGAAAAAGAGGGAGCCGCCATTGGCTCCGTCACTTTGTTTTCATGAACAATGTATTTATAGGCTAAATTAGCCTTTGATTACGTAATCAATTTCCTTATCATATTCCCATATGCAACACTATTTTTTTTTATTGAGCGTCATTTATTTTCTACTAAGTACAATAAATTACTTAATTTAAAATTATGTAATACGAGGGCACTCGATATATTTTGCCCCACCTTTTTTTTTTCTTTCCAAGTTTCCTTGTAAGTTCCAGAAATTTTGTACACAAGTAGTTACATACCTTTTCTACAAGTTTTTTTTTTTCCACATAGTCCTCATCCTTTTCTACGGCTTTCCTCCACCTCGAAACAAGGGCCTTCATTCCTTGCTGGTAAAAGTCCACTGGGTTCCGCTGGAGCCACTCTTAACCTACTCAACAACTTCATCGTCACTCTGAAGCTTTTTTCCACGAATAGCATCCTTCATTGGCCCAAACAAATGGAAGTCTGAAGGTGCCAGATCCGGGCTGTATGGAGGGTGGGGTAACACAGTCAAGCGTATTTTTGTGATGGCCTCTCTTGTTTGCAAACTGTGTGTGGTCTTGCGTTATCGTGCAAAAGAAGGACGTCTTCCAGTTTTCTCTCCGATCGAACTCGCTTTATACGTCTCTGGAGTCTCTGTAGGGTAGCAATATATGCCTCTGAGTTGATTGTTTGTCCTTTCTTCATAATGTCTACGAGAATCACCCCTTTCATGTCTCAGAAGATGGTGGCTATAACCTTTCCTGCAGAGGGAGCTATTTTAAACTTTCTCTTGCGCGGGGAGTCTGCGTAATGCCACGCCATGTATTGGCGTTTTGTTTCAGATTCAAAGTGGTGTACCCAAGCAGGCCGGATTAAGACCTTTAGAGGCCCTAAGCACTTAAAAGATTTTGGTGCCCCATATATATGTAATTCAAAATATAAACAAAAATAAACCATAAAATAAAATTTTATTTTTTGAAATGAAACAAAACTTACAGTAAGATGGAAAATAATGTTTATTTTTGTATACTTCCACTTCATTTATATTTGAAAAGTTTTCTCCTACTTTTTTTAATTGCAAAGTCTTTGATCAGATCCTCAAAACTAATCTTACGTAACACATCTGCTTCTATACTTAGTAGAGATAAGGCATCCAGCCTGCCTTGTTGCATAGTTGTTCTGTTGGTATTTTTAATATACTTCAACTGAGAAAATGAACGCTCAGCTGAGCAATTTGTGACCATTAATGTTAAAAATATACGAAAGGCAATTTCTACATTTGGGAAGGCACACTCAATATTGTCTTCTACAATTATTTTATAAAGTTCAGCATGACTGAATCTTGTTTTTACATTTTTTTTTGCACTGAACTTATGGCACACATATGAGTGAAACTGCTGAAGCTCAGCAGAGAAATTAGTGTTCAAGTCCTCTGGGTAAGCATCAATCATCTTTTTACAACCCTGAGAATACCTTTCAATTTCAGTAGATGATGAAGTGGTGACATTATGTGGCACATCACTTAGAAAAGAAAATCTCTCTGCTATTTCTTTGTATATCTCTCCTCTTCTTCTCATCTCAGTTTCAAGTTTGTCAACAATTGTGTAAAAGGTGGTGATAAGAAATTTATCTCTGGCATTCAGATATACTTCTGGTGCATCTCCGTCATTGGGTACCTTCTTTCTGATACGTTTGCGAGTTTGAGCTGCCTTGTAATCAACATCTGGTAGCATTTCCTTTGTAGCTGCTTCATATCTTTCAAATTCATCTCGTGAAGTGCACAGTTGGTCAGCTAATGATCCATACAGATCTGCACATGTTTTTAAGTTCACATCCTTATTCTGTAGAACTTTGCTTACTCTATGAAAATTTTGCAAAATCTCATCCCAAAAATTCAACATAAAAACGAATTCTAGCTCTTGCATCTTATTTGCAATATTATTTGCTTCTCTTCTAGTGTCTCCCTTTTGTGACTGGTCTTCAGCTATACATTCTAACGCTTCTAAAATTTTAAGGAAAGATTTCAAAATTGCTGCTGTTGCCATAGCATGTGCCTCCCATCTGGTATCAGAGAGGGATTTTAAGACACTTTCATTTCCAATACAACCTTTAAGAATTTCCCACCTGCTGGTTGAGGCTAAAAAAAAGGTATAGAGCAACTGCACTGTAGAGAAGAAATTAACCGCCTCTTGACAGCAGTCAACAGCACTTCGGCCTACCAGATTTAGTGAATGGGCTGCACAGGGCACATATATAGCAAACTTGTTTGTTTCTAAAATTTTTTGCTGCATCCCCTTATAACGCCCAGACATGTTGGCAGCGTTGTCGTAAGATTGACCCCTACATTTTGAAAAGTTTAGCTTACAAACTTCACGTAAGTACTGCAACACCTGATTTGCCATTTCCTCACCAGTATGGCTTTTCATTTTCAGAAAGGTTAAAAAGCGTTCAATAGGCTGTCCATCTTTTAAGTACCTAAGTACAACACTTAACTGATCGATATGTGATAGATCTGGTGTTGAATCAACTGACAAACTAAAATAACCAGAAGATTTTACTTCGTCAACAATGAGTGCGTGGACCTTTTGAGCCATTAGTTGAATGAGTTCCTCACAGGTGGTTTTGGACAGGTAAGAAGGATTTCCTTTGCCAGAATTTCCATATTTCAAAATGTGACCTGCTAAAAATGGATCAAACCGGCTTATGAGCTCAAGCAGCCCTAAAAAATTCCCATTCTGCAATGATCCAAATCTTTCTTCTGTTCCTCGAAAAGACAAGCCACGTTCAGCTAACGTACAAATAACAGCTATGACACGCCTCAAGACATGTTCCCAGTAATCACACTCTTCCTGAATTTGTTTTTCCAACTGTTGTCCCAACCCCGCACCTTGTCTGCGAGTTAAGTATGTTAGCATAGAGTCTCGGTGAGTAGTGCTTTTTTCATGATGATCAATTACAATAGTATTTCGCCAGTCACTGAACCCTTCTCTTATAACAAAATGTGAGACATTTTTAGGAGCAAACAGTTTACAAACATAACAGTAAACTGATCCTGTTGATGGTGAATACAATAACCACTCTCTCTTGTATTTCTCACCATTGGCTTTTGTCCCAACGAAAAGTTTTTGTGAACAGTATCTTGCTGGTTTGCCACTACTGAAATGCCGGTAAGACTTGTCAAATGGCCCATTGTGGTGTTGACAGTCACTGGGTCCACAAGCAATCCAATAAGCCACATCATCAGCAGAGAAATCAAGCCACAACCCTGGATCTTTTGCTATATTTACTTCATCTTCTGCAGACTGATTCATTTCACCACCATCACCATGGTCCACTAAACTTTCATTTTCAGCAATTATTTCAACCCCAGAATGTCTTGTAAAGCAACTTGAATCAACATTTGCAGTAGAGGTATCAAGAGAATTTACAGGCAAAGTGAGATCAGTAGTGAGACATGTGGTAGATGAACCTGCTTGTGACACCTCGGTGATTCCAACGTCATCATATTTTGATTTTGAAGTGATCAAAGTGGTATTTGTGTCCACTTCTGATGACGGAGATTGGTTTTGATTCAGAATCGGTATATCATGTTGACGTTGTGGTCGTGGAACTTGTGTGAAGAAATCAGTCAGCTTTGCAGTCTTGGACTCTAAATCCAAAGTCTTCTCTTGTTTCTCTTTTGATAGTTTTCGCTTTTGTGCACCACTTAACTGAACACGTTTCATCTTGGTTCTTGGGGTCTGTAAAATACAGAAATAAAAAGAATATTTTATTTGTATATTATGTGGCAATCAACACAGTTACACATATCACAATCTTGGCTTTGTTCTTTTATTCTCAGAAAGACAAAATGGGAACCGTACACAACCAAAGTGGCAATTTAAATATAAGTGGCAATTAAATATAACTCAACCGAAATATCAACTCGAAATGTTGAATACAAATCAAATCGAAAGAAGGAACCAAAAGAAGGAACCGAAAGAAGGAACCGAAACCTATAAAATAAAAATACTTAACATTAGAATTAATAATACGCAATCTATAAAAATATCAATATTAACATTTCACTATTAACGAGCCACATTTTATATTTACATTTATTTATTTATTTAAAACACAATATTTAATTATAGGAAATATGAACATTTGCTTAGGGCCTAAATTGTCCTAACTACGTTTGATGTTATATATACATTACAAATTATTCACTCTGGTTATTACAATCTAAATTCTTTTATACTGTTATGACAATAGATAAATAAATTATAAAATAAAGATACGTGTATGATAAAATATTGTTATATATACAAATAAAGTACACTTCATAGACTTACCCTAGAGAAGAAGAGAGAGCAACAGATAAACTTCTTCAACGCTAATTAACTTAGGTCAGTATATCTTATTATTATAATGGCCGTGATAAACATCACTTGATACAACAGCAATATAGAGAGTTTATAGTTTCTTTTATTTTAATATTAATTTATATTACAATTCTATAAACCTAAATCTTTCTGTAAAACAATACCAAATGATTATGTAAAATATATATTTAATATTATATGCACAAATCACACGTTCAGAATAACTTCCTATAGCACACGAAAATATTTAATCTATATGTATTTTTAATATGGCGCTCAAAGATTTGATATAAACAAAATAATAACGCAAAGCGTAAAGTGTGTGATTACAACGAAATATATTTATTCTCTCAAAAGGGTTGTTGTTCACTACAAATTCAAACAATGAAAAAAAATAAATACTATATATGAATATATATAATTCAGTTTTCAACAGCTTATAGGCTATAAGCCGCGATTATAATAGTATAATAAATCCATGGTAAATCCGACAATGGAAAATTTCTGTGGTGCCCCCCTTCCCTTGATGCCCTAAGCACGGGCTTATTTTGCTTAATGGTTAATCCGGCCCTGTACCCAAGTCTCATCCCCAGTCACAGTTCGTGAAAGGAAGTCATCCCCTTCTTTCTCGTATCGAACCAACGACTCAGAAGCAATTTCTCTTTTTTGGGCTTTGTGATCTTCAGTCAGTTGGCGAGGAACAAACCTGAACACAGTTTTGAGTATCCCAGTTGCTGAATTATCGTATTCACACTTCCTTCACTAATTCCTAGCTCCTTGTATGTGACGCGCCGATTTGATCGAATGATGCTGTTAGCTCGTTGCACAGTATGAGATGTCACAGCCGATGCTGGGCGACCGCTGCTTGGCTCATCATCGAGGCTGGCCCTCCCTCTCTCCGATGACCTCACATGTTTAGACTAACGTTCAACTGTGTTTCGATCAACAACAGCATCTTCGTAAACGTTTTGTAGACGTTTGTGAATATTTCCAACTGTTTCCTTTTCTGCGGTTAAGAACTCGGTAACAGCTCTCTGTTTACGACGCACATCACTGTCAGACGCCATTTTCGAAACTGCGTTAAGCATCAGTTTTATACAAGGGCGTTTAAAAGCGGTTTTATACAAGGATGGGGAGGTTCAAACTGGAAAAATCCGGTTATGTGAAGTGCAGAAAGTTCAAATTTACAGCCCAAAAGACATTTCAGCCCCATGGTCTATTATTTAGCTAAGAAAAAGGGTGGGGCAAATATATTGAGTGCCCCTAGTATTTTGTAAACTTTGAATAGAATAAATAGTCCAGTTTCACAATTATTTATGTCATTGTAAAAGTACTGTATTTATTTTATCGATAAAGGTTATTCATTATTCAATATTTACTATTATTATTGCTATTATTATTAGTTTCTGTTGCCACTACTACTATTATTTGACATTTTCACTGTTTTATGTAATATTTTCTACTAAATATATGTCATAAATCTTTTAATTTAAAATCATGTAACATTTTGTAAACTTTATATTGTATTTATTGTTGTTATTGCTATTATTAGTATTTTTTGTTGTTTCTACTAGTATTACTTGCCACTTTCACTATTTTTATGTAATAAATAGGCAAACGCCATTAATTTTGCGTAAAAAGCCTCCAAGCTTCCAAGGGCATATTCAGATGAGAGTACTGTCAATATATTAATGTCATAACAAATATCTAAAAATTGTAAAACTCTGTCTTTTTTTATTCTTTTTTTAATAAAGTTTTCAATTGAATTCTGAAACTTGAATAAATTTTATAATTTAAGTGGGTTGACGAAAGCAAATCTGAAATTAATTTGAGGATAACGTGATCGGAGAATTTTAGACATTTCATTACGAATGCATAGGACAAGAAACCCTAAAAGGCAATTTAATATATTTGGATTCTTTTTGTACTGTAGTTATAGGAGTTTTAATATTAAAAATGTCATTTAAATTTTTTTATCTGATTATCAAAGAGATTCGAAAGGCAATTATTATTAATAAAGTACCGTTTTAAAAATAGATATTCTTCGTCTAATGAGAAAAAATCTGAACATATTTGATAGCTTCTTTCTAATAGTGTTGATATAGCATTGATTTTATATCCGTAAAACATACAACTCGAGTAATTAGTTTCTAAACCAGTAAAAGTTTGTTTTCTATACAGGGAGGTGTGGAATTTAGTATTAAACCTTTTTACTAGAACATCAAGAAAAGGCAAACTATTATTTGCTTCATTTTCACAGGTATACTTGATGTTAAGATGTTGTTTGTTGAAATAATCAAGAAAAAGTTCGGATCACCTAACGATCAGGGCCCCCAGCCTTCTTTAGTTAGCCTTACAAGCCTTACTAACGAAGGGTAGGGCCCTGATCTTCAGGTGATCCAAAAGTTCTATATTTGATAGGTGCTTAAATTTCAAGAAAGTGTCATCCACATATCTTCTATAATATATAGGCATGAATTTGCTAAGGCAACTTTTTAACCTCTCCGATCACGTTATCCTCAAATTAATTTCAAATTTGCTTTCGTCAACCCACTTAAATTATCAAATTTTTTCAAGTTTAAAGATAAACTCCCGAAAACTCTCATATTTGCCCAAATATTGTTTACTCATATACGTGCGACAGCTGTAAGGCTGCGTATATGGGCAGTAGTCAACTCCAGTTGGAAGTACGCCTTTCCCAACATTTGGGCTTATCAGTCCGTACTAATCGTACCCTCCTTAGTAATTCACCACCATCATCAATTAGAAATGATAGTAACGATAATAACCATCCCCTTCATAAAACCTAGTTTGACAAGAACCAATAACCTCGCAGAGTTGAGAATTTTGGAATTAGACATTCACAAAAATAAACCAGTCATTAACAACAATATTTCATCTTATAAATTACACCTTTTCTAACCAACTAACATTTCCCATAAACCAACCAATCTTACATTAGAGTTAATTCCTAGTTTTATGTTGAAAATGGAGGTTGACGTTATTATTATGATTTCGGCATTTGAGCTCATTTTTATATACTGTGATATAATAATTTTATTTTTAATTTTTTAGTTGTTGATTTCGGCATTTGAGCTCATTTTTATATACTGTGATATAATAATTTTATTTTTAATTTTTTAGTTGTTTTAATGTCTTAAATTTAACGTCTTTGTGTATTAATTTATTTATGTATTGTATGACTTAATTTATTTAGTTCTACTGCTTTAAAGAAATCTTATTTGTAAAATCACTGATGATGACAAGTAATTTGTCGAAACGTCTGAAATAGAAAAACAAATAGGAATGTTTGCTGTCTTATTGGTCCTTCTTTTCGTCTGTAAGCTCCCTTTCCTTAAGAAGTCAATAGCTGTGATATATAATATAATAGGGCGGAGTGAAACCAGGCAAAAGTTTTCTTTCTCTTTAGGCACACTGAAATTATATTGTGGTTTTAACTAGGAAACGCAAAGAAAACTGAAATAATATTCTAGAGTATCTTGAACTGCCCCATGTTTGCGAAAATATGAAATGGGTGTCGTAACTGGGTTTACGGTGGTTTATAACTTATTCTTGGCTATGATGTGGGGGAAACAAATAGATATAACCCACACAAAACTTAAAAATATATCTTCTGCAAATAATTTTCAGGTTATTTAATGAATTTTTATTTACTTTTTTCTTTTCTGGATTAATGATATTCTCTAATTTAGTGTTTTGTTGCAAGAAATATAAAGAAACAAGGAAAGAAAAATAACCATTTTTTAAAATTTGTTTTATTAAATACATATAGATTATAGAGTATAGAAATATACAGCAAATGAGTACACAAATGGTAACTGCAAAACACAACCTTAACCATTCGAATAAAAAAGGCAAACTTTTAGAAAAATTCTTTTCGGTTTCTACGTCTGACATCAGACTACGTGAAATCATTCTAGCTCTGATAAAACCATCTCCTGTTTTAAACCCAAATACTGAACTTGAAGAGTTCGTCACTAATTTAATACAACGCTCTTCATTCTGGGTATGATTGGGATAATTTGGACTGTTCAATTTCTGATTTCGTTAGCTTCATTGTAAGAGGTGGCTCACTTAGTTTAGTATCATTCCAATTAATTATTTCATTCCAGTCCTTTGCATCAAAATTAAGATGAGGAACCTTGAAATCTCTCACTTCTGAATTCTGACCAGTCTCATTTCGCATGTCCATGATTTTGCCAACAGCTTTTTTACATTTTTCCCTAGCTGAGTCATACAACATTGCCAGAAGAATATTTTCCGGGTGAGCAAAGTATGCATTTCGGGATATATACTTCTTAGCAATTTCCACTGATTCTCTAGGCAAATGTTTAACCCTATTAATAGCAGAAAACACATGCCTTGGGCCATCTATGCAATTAGGTCTACACTTGATGTCAAACCAATTAGAACCATTTTTTATCACAGTGAAGTGTGTTATTGTGTAAAGTTTTTATGTTGGTTTACTGTTGAAACATAAAGCATATAATAGTTTTTTACCACTAGTTATAGATTTGAATTTGCTACTGGATTGTTTTCACAAACTGAGTCGCTTTCCCAATAGGACCAACAAAGGTACTTGCCCCAGATGTTGTACCATCCAATGTTTAAAAAATGTGTCTTAAAGGTAATTCATTTGTATGAAGCATACAAATGAACCATTGAAGTGGCCTACCAAGTGCTTTCTCCATAACCTGAATCACACCTCCCTTATAACTAGTGTTGGTATTTGCGCTATCACAGCTATAGATATCATTTTGGAGATGTCTCTAATAACTGATAATACTGAATGTGCTACGTCTGCAGCCTTACTCGATGCTGGTGTCTGATGGGTAATATACTCTCCACCTGGTTCAGCAATCATTACATAGTGTTCTTCACTCTTCTTTTCCCCGTACCACCCATCATTGACTTTCACTTTACTTAAAGTCTGATTCTTTCGACCATCGAAGTATATGGAAGTACTGTAATAAGAATCATTTTATCACTTTTCAATGTTTTTCGAAGTCTTTCTCTTTCTCTCCGCACTTTACTTCTGTCTATTACAAGATGGTCATCTTCTTTGGTGATCATACCAACGTCTATGTAAGTTGCAGTTGCAATAGCACGCTCTGATACACCAAATCTATCTGCTTGTATTGCAACATGCCGCAAAGATATTCTCATTTGGCTTCCAGTATTTTCAAAACCACAGTCTTCAGTTTCCATTATCCCATTGTCACTGTCTTCATCCGAAAACTTTCTACTAAGCTTAAAGGTTGAACTTCAGTGGAACGATTGATAGTTTTCTTTTCTTTACTTACTTGTTCTGAAAGCTTCCTCTTGTATATCTTGTAAAATTTGTGTTGCATGCACATCTACACTACGTATGTACATTTTAGATCACTCCTCTGATCAAGTAGAAACTGTAATTCCTCTTTTGGTACTTTTTTCTCTCTCCGACATATGCAATCTGTGAATTTCTTCACAGTCATCACTGTATCCTATTTCTGTATGAGATTTTAAATTACATTTACAGGCACATACATCAAACAAATTACTGAGATTATTCATATATTCATTTTTTAGTTTTACTGATGGTTTTGATCTACTCAACGTTGCTCCTCTTTCTATGAATCTTGCTACCTTTTGAAACAGTTTTTTCCTGAACTGTGGGGATTGATGTTTGCTGCCAAAGTTTTAGTAGCTCCTGAGTTATTTGTCTGATAATTGGCTTGTTAGTTGCATTTTTACTTTCTTTGAAATAGAGAAAGTACCGAGCCACTTGTAAATTAGTTGGCAAAAGATTATGAGGCAACTTCTCAGGAGTTCCAAACATACAATGTTGCTTGGAATGCCTTGTGCTCACAAAATTTTTTCCTTGCTGAATAGCATGGGGAACTTCAAAACGTAGATGCTGCTGCAAGGAAAGCTGTTGGTGTAGTTGCTGCAAGAGGGGATGTTGCTAGCTTGATGTGAAAAAGGATGTTTCAGTTGTGGAGACACTAGTGTGTGGGATGCTAATTCCATCTCTGCTCTTCTATAGGTGAATTATTAACTGAAAAATAAAAACAAAAACTCAAATAAATTTCAGTGAATTTTAATTGCTTAAGGAAAAATAACAAATATTTACTCAGTTTACTCACGTCAGTCAGATGTACATTGTAATAAGTGTAACAGAATATTTTTTATCTCATTTCTCATAGCATGCTCAGTAGGGTGGCCCACTTTTCAATTTTTTTTTAAAAGTATAGGTTATCGTAGTTTTTCCCATTATTTGGCACTATACTAGCACATTGGTACCATTTTTACAAAAATTGATCAATATTTAGGGGTCTCGCATCGACCTTGAAATTACGAGTTTTTTTTTTAAATGCGTACATTTTAACTTTTTACTGAATCAAGATAAATCATTAAGTAGGGATGTTTTCTGAATCCTCTTGATGAGAGTAGTCGTTTGGTGTGTCTTCCAATGTCATACGACTAACGGTTTAAAAGTTGTGCCTGTATACAGGTAATACCAATGTGCTAGTATAGTGCCAAATAATGGGAAAAACCACGATCACCTATAATTTTCAAAAAATCAGCAAATAGCAGACAAATAAGAAAGAAAGAAACACTAACTTAAACAATCACTTTTGCATTGTATTGACCACTATCACACGTCACTGGCTGCAACGTTGTCCCTCTGTGCTATGTCATCGTGGCGAGTGATGACTTCTTGAAGTCGCCGAGCTCTTTCCGGTTCTTTTCCACCACTTGCAGAAGATCCTGCAGCTGTGCCTCGTCCTTTGTGACCGTGTTTGCATAGTCTTGTATCAGTTGGACTCCTCTTTCAGCGACGTCATTGGTGACCTGGAGATTAGAGATCACATCCTTCAGACGACAAAAGTCCTCGTTCTCGTCCCACTTACCAGTTGGCAGGGTGAGCCACGAAGACCCATACATCTTCAGACCTGCAAATAAGAACCAGGAGGACTCGTCGATCAGGTCGGGGAGTAGCGTCATCTCGTCGACTGAGACGTTCTCGTATGTGAAGTCTTTGGGTACAGGGAGGTGGGACAGCTTCTGTCATCTGTTGCTTCACAGTGCCATCCACCTTGTTGCTGCATAGAGCGAAGATGACGGTCTGAGGCCTCAGATACCAGAAGTGCCGCCTCATCACTGCCAGTGACGCTTCTGCCACCTCGCGGTCCACTGCCCTATACCTCAGAAAACGCTGGTATAGTACCAGGTCATTCAACGGCGCATCAGCTGCTACAGGGGCCGCCAACCAAGCTGGTACGTACAGAAGAGCGATGAACACCACGATCCTGTGCTGAACTGATTGAGGTCTGCTGGTGGATTCGCCGAACGTGTGATAGCAGCCACAATGCTTACTACCTATGTAGAGAATGGAAAGTGGAAAGGAAACTGTCAAGAATACATGTGGGTTACGGGACACTTTAAAACTGACGCTATCGATGAATACTATACACAATACGCACCTGATTATTGGACATGCGGAAACGATCAGCCACTTCCATGACAGCAGGTGCATTAAGGATGCGGCGAGGAAGATTGACAGACACACTTGGCTCTTTCGGCAGGGGGAACGCTAGTTCTGTCTCCGACTCTCCTGACATGCCAGTATCATCATTCTCCATGGCCTCATCTCCGGTTTCGTATGCACACTTTGAGGTTTGCGGCTCCTGGCGAGGACGTTTTCTTCCTTCCTGTAGCTTTCTTTTTACAGCGAAAACTTTATCGTTCCAGCTCATTGTTGCCACCCGAGGACCATGTTGATCGAGGTAGAAGTCATTATCTTCTTTCTTGTCCTTGTCGGACAGCAGTCGATTCTTCTTTATATCTTCGACAGCGTCAGATGCTCCGATATCCCACAGCTTGTCCACACTGTCCGAAAACTTCTGCCGTTTTCCTCCGGCGTCAGTTTCTCGTTTTCTGCTCTTTTGGAGTAAGTGCCACTCTTTCCACAATGCCTCTAGCTTCCGTTCGCAGTTGAGCTTTGTGATTGTTTTAATGCGGGCCATGTTCCAAAACTTTAAGACGTTGTTTACGGTTTCTTTGAATGCGTCTTTCCTGTTAGCAGTGTACTGGATAACACTGAAGAAGTATTGCAAAACCTGCCGTGTTGTTGGCAATTTGCTACCACTGATGGAGGACGACGGTTGGCCAACTAAAAAAATTTCCGAGGCCGATCTTAGAGAAGGTAGCGATGTTATTTTCGCCTTTCCTTTTGATGGCTCTCTATTTGTAGCTTCAAGAGTTCTTCCAGTTATGGTTGCCATCGATTTGTCCATGACAAAGGATGAGGAACTCAGAATTTCAAAATGTTATGATCTGCAAAAAAGAAATAGGTTAGGTACCTGGCACAGGCATAGTGCATTTTCTAATTACCTATATACATTATACATTCCGCCCGGGTATGGTGACTCATTTTTTTGAGAAGTATAGGTGATCGTGGTTTTTCCCATTATTTGGCACTATACTAGCACATTGGTATTACCTGTATACAGGCACAACCTTTAAACCGTTAGTCGTATGACATTGGCAGGCACACCAAACGACTTCTCTCATTAAGAGGATTCAGAAAACATCCCTACTTAATGATTTATCTTGATTCAGTAAAAATTTAAAAAGTATGCATTTTTAAAAAAAACTAGTAATTTCAAGGTCGATGCGAGACCCCTAAATATTGATCAATTTTTGTAAAAATGGTACCAATGTGCTAGTATAGTGCCAAATAATGGGAAAAACCACGATCACCTATACTTTTCAAAAAAAATTGAAAAGTGGGCCACCCTAATGCTCAGTAGCTTCTTACCTCTTGATTCTGTAGCTGAGGGACAACTACTGCAGCTGGCTGTCAGGCGAACTGTGATGCCTGGGGAGTCAGAAGACAGGATGCGTACAAGTATACAGTACGACCTTGGCAGGAATACTTAAATCTGGGAATGACGTAAAATAATATATTAAAGTTATAAAAATTTATAATTGTGGTTTCATAATGACATTAATGGGGATTATTCACATGATGTAATGTTGACGGATGTATGCTTTATGAGAACTCTATTTTCTGTTTATTAAATTGTATTCATGCAAAAATGGGGCGGTTAGAGAACCTTGGCACAATTTGTATCATCATATTCGTTTTTCTCAGCAAAAACTACAATAAAATATCAGTACCGTATGCCATTGTAAATTATAATTTTCACTCCGCCTAAATATATATAATTACTTTATGTGAGTTCGAACGACGGTTCAGGATCGACCTGCGGTCGACCCCTCTACAGCATCCCGCCTCATTTGCGAGATTTGGTGAAGGAGGAAATTGCTCTCTGATCTCCTCCTGCCCTCGTAGCCAGCCACGCATGGCTGGTCAGGGACTTTAAACAGGAATCTGTCCAGCTGGTTCTTGAAGTTATTCAGGTCGGTGTGCTAGAGATTCCTCACTTCTTTTGGCAGGTCACTGAAAAGCTTTGGGCCTCGTATTCTGAGGTATTTTCCATCCTCATTTCATGGCCCCGTGTCCCACAGCAGCTGGGACAGTACAAAATCTGCTCTCCTCTCTCATCCCAGTTTGTTTCTCTTTCATTTCTAAGGTTAGGGAGAAAGCCCCCAAGTATTTTCTATATGTATATTATTGTGTACCGCTTGCGTCTTCTTTCGAGTAGAGTTTCAGGGATTGTAGTCGAGACCAGTAGTCTTCACCTGTTTCCTCTAGACGTAAAAGTCCTTTGTATAGCTTCACCGTTCGCAATATCTCGTTTTCTGTATGGACTTGTGAGCACTGAGCAATACTCAATTATTGGTAGGACTAGACTCTTCCATAATTTATATATATATATAATTTATTTATTTGCATCGTATAGATTTAAGATACCTCTAAATTTTCTTTGGTGAAGCACTGGTTCGAATCCCACGTAAAGCCGTAGGTCCCCTTCGTCCTATAGCTTTTATAAATTGTTCCGAATGAGGTTAAACACTGTGAAACATTGTTATTATTAATATATTGTATAGATAAAATAACACCTCTGACAGAAAAAGATAAATAGCTACTGAACGATGAAACGAGGTTGGAAAGAAATTTGTTCAATAAATTAGGGATTTTTCATGTTTAGAATGATAAAATTAACATTGGAAAATGGTTGAAAAATGCTCAGATTTTAAAAAGTGTGAATATCAGAGATTTTACCGTTAAATCACCGTTATTTCTTAACTACCCTAAACTTGAACTAGACTTATGGAGTGAAATGAAATAAAAAAATAAAAAAATAAAAAAAAAAAAAAATATATATATATATATATATATATATATATATATATATATATATAATATATATATATTATGAAGCTGAACTTATCTACTCATATACCTATAATAGATTTATTTAAATGTGTTCTTTTAAGAACTACAACCTTATCTTGCAACCTTACAAGAGTTCGTATGATGATATTTCGCGGAGGTCAAGCTCGTTGTCCCTCCCCTCGAGTTGGCTTGGTGAATGGACAAATTGCTCTCTTGGGCCATCCATTTCGCACCCGGCTCATCTGGAATTGCCCTGGAATTGTCTGGTCTTATTATATGAATGTATTTTTGTGTTCCAATGTTGGTTGTTGATCAAATTATATGAAAAAAGTCAACAACGGAAATTGATATTTCTCTATCATTTTCATTTAGTTTACGTTCATCTTTATAATTAAAGTCACCGACCTCTTCATTCTCCAAACAACGCAATTGTCGTTATATTTATTGAACTACTACTGCGTAGGTTCATTCTTTTATATACAGTATATTTTGTAATATGAATGTAGCAGTATTGATGTAATATTGCATTTCAATATTTGTTTACATGTTCTGAGATGTATATATATATATATATATAATATATATTTTTTTTTTAAATTCAGGAATTTTCATCTTCAAAAGACTATCACTGATTGGATCAAAGCTGGAAATAACTTCAAAAACAATGGAACTGTCTCCGTCCCCAGCTAAAAAAAAAAGAACACTTCATCGAACAACATATTAAAATGAATTTTACACTCTCTCTCTCTCTCTCTCTCTCTCTCTCTCTCTCTCTCTACATTATAATATATACACACACACACACACACACACACACACACACACACACACTACCAGTCAAAAGTTTAAGTACACCTACTACTTTCCAATGTTTTGCTGCTTAGCTCATGACATAAACTTCAAATGTAAACTTAACAGTTATTAGAGATGAATTGCTTATCTGGCTTTCATATTGTGTGCATCAGTGCATCTGCCCTATGCAGTGTGATGTAACACAGAAGCTTCTTCAAAATAGCCTTCAAATGTGTTAATTTACGTCTAGCATGCAACCTAAAATTAATGCCATTATCTCTGCACAAAGGTCCAAAAACAGTTTAAAAGTCTTTACTCGAGTAGTGTGTTTCTTCAGGAGTATGTTAATACATGTGTTCGGTTATTAACATGCGCTGCGGTCTTACATATAAAATCCTTGCAGAGGAGCTAACTGTGTAGTTTAAGGTATATTTCTGTGTTTCAAAAAGCAAAAATGAGTGCCAAAGCTCAGTTAACAACAGAAAAAAGACAGTCGCTTGTAACTTTGAGAAATGAGGGCCAATCACTGAGGCAATTTGCAAAAAAGTTAAAGTTTCTGTGAATGCGTTTGCTTGTGCCATTAAACGGTACGAAGAAACTGGTCAAAATAAGGACAGAAAAAGGTCAGGGCGACAAAGAACCACAATAGACTCAGAGGATAAGTATATCCGAGTCACCAGTCTGCGCAACAGAAGCCTCACAACACCTGAAATCAAAGCCCAGCTGAACAACTCCAAAAGTACAACAGTTTCAACATCAACTGTTCAGAGAAGACTAAGAAAGGTAGGATTAAAAGGACGAACTGCAGCAAAGAAACCAATGCTGAGACTCCAGAACAAAAAGAAAAGGCTAGCCTGGACTAAAAAACACCAAAAATGGACTTTTGAGCAGTGGAAATTTGTCCTTTGGAAGTTTGGACTGACGAATCAAAGTTCGAAGTTTTTAGATCCAAACGCAGAGTATTTGTGCGGCGCAGAGCGGGTGAAAGAATGGCACAGCAGTGTGTTGCGCCACCAGTGAAGCACGGTGGAGAAAGTGTGATGGTCTGGGGATGTTTTGCAAGGGAGCAAGTTGAAGATCTCCACAAAGTCACTGGAATACTGAACCAACGTGGTTATCACAGCATTCTGCAGCGTCATGCCATCCCATTTGGACTGCAACTAGTTGGCCAACAGTTCATAATGCAGCAAAACAACGATCCTAAACACACTTCCAAGCTGTGTCAAAATTACCCGAAGCAAAAAGAACGGCAACGTCAGCTCACAGTTATGGAATGGCCAGCACAGTCCCGGGATCTGAACCCCACCGAGCTAGTGTGGGATGAACTGGATCGACGAGTGAAAGCCAAGCAGCCATCCAGCGCTCGAATTTGTTCTGCTGTAATTGCTGCTAGAGGAGGTTATTTTGATGAATCTAAAATTTAGACTTTGCTTTTGGTAAATTGTCCTGATTTGTTGTTATTTAAGTTCCCATGTTTGTACTTATGAATTTGTGTCATGATAACTTAGTTAATAAATGAAAAACTTTAAACAAAATTTGAAATTTACGAATATTTCAGGGTGTACTTAAACTTTTGACTGGTAGTGTGTGTGTATATATATATATATCAGTGTAATTTGTGTATTTTGTTGTAATATTTGATGGAACGAAATGGTAATAGGATGAAAGATTCATTTCAAGTAAAAGCACCTCGAATTGTCACAGGTCAACGAACGCATCATTATCGTATTTTTTATGCGAAAGGCGATATTTATCAATAATTATTTTGCTTCGAAGATTCGTTATAAGATCCAAATTACGAAGTGAATGGCGTTGCCATGGGGACGGTAATGAATGTGATATAATCGGTGAAGCGTCATTACAAACACGGAATTTGATAACATCTACGACGGAATATATATATATTATAATATATAATATATATATATATATTACGGCCTTTTTGCAAAAGGGCCAAAAAAGCCGGCCTCTTTGCATAATGGCATTAAATGCCAGGCCACTTTGCAAACAGGCCGGCATATTGGCCATTTTGCAAAATGACTGGTAATGCTGTCGTCAGCCATTTTGTGAAACGGCAGAACTTCACCTTGAATTGGACAGTGAATGGCCGGTTAGGTCAACTGAATGCCCTGTTAGGTTAATTGAATGTCCGGTTAGGGCAAATGTCCGCCCTTGACGATTGGTTAAATTAAGTCGTGATAGTTTCGTTGTTTAACGAAAATATCACGACTTAACCTAACCAATCGTCAAGGGCGGACAGTCGACCTAACCGGGCATTCAATAATTTAAATTTCAATAATTTGAATAATTTCAATCGAACTGGATTGAATCTCTTAATTGGAGTTCTGCCTTTTCGCAAAATATTATGCAAAATGGCCAATATGTTGGCCTTTTTCCAAAGTGGCCGGCATTGTAATGCCCATTTGAAAAAAGGCCATCATATTGGCCTTTGCAAATGTGCCGGCCATTTTGCAAAAAGGCCATAACATATATATATATATATATATATATATATATTAGGGTGGCCCTTATTTTGTCACTTTTTATTTTTTTCTTTCTCAGCCCTTCATTAGATGCTTCCTATTGAGAAAGTTTTTCTTGCAAAATTTTATAGCGTTTGGACAATATTTAGTGTGTGCTCAAGCTGTCCGAAATTTTAAGCATCCTAACTCTGTAGTTGCCTTTTATAATACATTCCGGATTCACTCACACTCAAATCCAGTATTCATTTAATATAAAAAAGTTGTACAATTAGTATTTATTAATATATTTCTAACAACAAGCTTGGTTTTCGATCCACATCTCTGGATTATCAAGCAAGAATTCGACTTCAAGCCCTAGAAGAGTGAACAAAACCTTCGTTCTAGCAGACACGAAGTCGCTGAGTTTCTTACCTTGGATGTCACTCTTATTCAGATGAATTCGTTTTTGTGCGTCATGTTGTCCTTCCCGTTGTAGATTCTTAACCATACCTGAAAAAAAAACCCACTCTAATAGACAGAGTTTATTTCCACGACAGTTTCGACGCCCACTGGCATCCTCCTCGGGTGGATACAGAAACACGAATGAACCAAAACAAGAGGGAAAAACAGTCCAGGGACCGACCGTTAAGAAATTCGCACCTAGGTTAGATCCCATTCTCCCGACACCGGAAGGGCATTTTCATTAAGTACATTCGCGCAAATTTAAAACTATCTTCCTGTTCTAAACATACAGATTCTTTTTTTTTTTTTTTTTTTTTTTTTTTTTTTTACATAATTATTACATTTATTATTAAATTTATTACATTTAATATTGCATAATTATTTATTACAGAAATTATAAATTTATTATTACATTGGTTATTACATTGTTGTTTATTATACAGAACTTATAAACCGAAAAACGAATGAAAAAAGCCGATTAGGAAACAATCCAGAGACCATTGAGAAATTCGCACCTAGGTTAGATACCGTTCTCCCGACATCGGAAGGGCATTTTATTACAGGGTCCGCTTATAAGTACATTCCCACAAATTAAAACTATCTTCTTCTTCTATACATACAGATTCTAATATTTTGACATAATTACTGCATTTATTATTGCATTTACATTTTTTAACATTTATTATTATTACCTTTACCCTAATTATTAAATTTATAATATTACCTTTATTATTACATCTGTTGCATTTATATTTATTTCCACATTTATTACTTCCATTATTACATTTACTGAAAACGAGTAAGGAAACAATCCAATCCAGAGACATTTAAGAAATTCACACTTAGGTTCGAACACGTTCCCACGACTCCGTAAGGGATTTTTTGGCCAAGAATCTCATTAAAGGGTCTAACTTATAAGTACCTTCACACAAATTAAAATTATCTACTTTTTCTATACACACAGATTCTATTATTTTTCTTTGACATAATTATTACATTTATAAAGTACCTTACTTGATTCCCAATCTATAGCATGATTATTTTGGCTGGCGTGATAAAAAATGGCATTATTAGTATTACAACTTCTGAAGGCATATTTGTGTTCTTTAATACGGGTTTCAATATTTCTTCCAGTTTCTCCCACGTATACTAAATCACAACTTTTACAGGGAATGCTGTAGACACAGGCTTGTTCCTCTTTTGCAAGCAACGTTATTCCTAACCAATTTACTTTTCACGGTAGACGAATATTTGAACGCCAAAGCAAACTTAAAATCTTTCGTCAACGGTTTTACTCTTTCTAAGCCGGCAATGTAAGGCAAACTCACATATTGTTTTTGGTTAACTGAAGGTTCCCGAGGGGCATAAAAAGATTTTCTGGCTTTAAAATACGCCTTTCTGATAAACCACTCGGGATATTTTAAATCTTTAAAAATGTTCCAAATCTTTGAATTTTCCGGGTCCAACAAATGTGGGCTACAAATCCTGAGTGCTCTTAGAAACATGGAAGAAATAATTGAGCTTTTAACCCCTTCATCATGATATGAAAAATAATGAATGTACGAATTACAATGAGTAGGTTTTCTATAGACCGTGAAATTGGACTTTCCGCTTTCGTTAATGACCAAAACATCTAGAAAAGGTAATTGTTTGTCGTTCTCCCTTTCATATATAAATTTAATAGAGGGAACAAAATTATTTAATGACTGAAAGAAAGTGTCAAAGTTGTTCCAGTGGTCAGGCCAAAATGAGAAAATATCATCTACATAACGAAACCAAATTAGATTCCTGGGACATATTGTTGGCAACAATTCCGACTCATAATTCCATGTATAATGTACTCAGTATTCGGGATAAAGGGGACCCCATTCCCATACCAAAACGTTGCAAATAAAATTCTTCACCGAAGGAGAAGGCATTATTGGTGACACAGAGTTTTATCAGTTCTAAAAATACAGATGTGGGCATGCCTAGTTCTACGTTACATGTTGGCAATTTTCTATCTAAAAAACTAAGTACATCATCAATGGGAACTTTCGTAAACAAGGACTCAACGTCAAAACTGATCATTCTTCCCCGTTTTAACCCTTTAATGCCCAGTGTGTGAAATTTTCATCGTTAACTTTGGAAGCAATTTTAGACCTTCCAGTTCCCAATGTGTGAAATTTAACACATTTCGTATTTTATTAATTATGAACATAAAACTTTGTAAAATATATTTTTCAGTTATTTTGGGTCCAATTAAACGATTTTTATATCCCAATTTTTTTTTTTACTTTTCGACTTAATTTGGGTATGAAAGGGTTAAATCTAAGGACATAACTTTGTTAATAAAGTCACAGGAATTAGTGACTAATTCCTGTGACTTTATTAACAAAGTTATGTCCTTAGATTTAAAACGGGGAAGAATGATCAGTTTTGACGTTGAGTCCTTGTTTACGAAAGTTCCCATTGATGATGTACTTAGTTTTTTAGATAGAAAATTGCCAACATGTAACGTAGAACTAGGCATGCCCACATCTGTATTTTTAGAACTGATAAAACTCTGTGTCACCAATAATGCCTTCTCCTTCGGTGAAGAATTATATTTGCATGCAACGTTTTGGTATGGGAATGGGGTCCCCTTTATCCCGAATACTGAGTACATTATACATGGAATATTATGAGTCGGAATTGTTGCCAACAATATGTCCCAGGAATCTAATTTGGTTTCGTTATGTTGATGATATTTTCTCATTTTGGCCTGACCACTGGAACAACTTTGACACTTTCTTTCAGTCATTAAATAATTTTGTTCCCTCTATTAAATTTATATATGAATGGGAGAACGACAAACAATTACCTTTTCTAGATGTTTTGGTCATTAACGAAAGCGGAAAGCCCAATTTCACGGTCTATAGAAAACCTACTCATTGTAATTCGTACATTCATTATTTTTCATATCATGATGAAGGGGTTAAAAGCTCAATTATTTCTTCCATGTTTCTAAGAGCACTCAGGATTTGTAGCCCACATTTGTTGGACCCGGAAAATTCAAAGATTTGGAACATTTTTAAAGATTTAAAATATCCCGAGTGGTTTATCAGAAAGGCGTATTTTAAAGCCAGAAAATCTTTTTATGCCCCTCGGGAACCTTCAGTTAACCAAAAACAATATGTGAGTTTGCCTTACATTGCCGGCTTAGAAAGAGTAAAACCGTTGACGAAAGATTTTAAGTTTGCTTTGGCGTTCAAATATTCGTCTACCGTGAAAAGTAAATTGGTTAGGAATAACGTTGCTTGCAAAAGAGGAACAAGCCTGTGTCTACAGCATTCCCTGTAAAAGTTGTGATTTAGTATACGTGGGAGAAACTGGAAGAAATATTGAAACCCGTATTAAAGAACACAAATATGCCTTCAGAAGTTGTAATACTAATAATGCCATTTTTTATCACGCCAGCCAAAATAATCATGCTATAGATTGGGAATCAAGTAAGGTACTTTATAAATGTAATAATTATGTCAAAAGAAAAATAATAGAATCTGTGTGTATAGAAAAAGTAGATAATTTTAATTTGTGTGAAGGTACTTATAAGTTAGACCCTTTAATGAGATTCTTGGCCAAAAAATCCCTTACGGAGTCGTGGGAACGTGTTCGAACCTAAGTGTGAATTTCTTAAATGTCTCTGGATTGGATTGTTTCCTTACTCGTTTTCAGTAAATGTAATAATGGAAGTAATAAATGTGGAAATAAATATAAATGCAACAGATGTAATAATAAAGGTAATATTATAAATTTAATAATTAGGGTAAAGGTAATAATAATAAATGTTAAAAAATGTAAATGCAATAATAAATACAGTAATTATGTCAAAATATTAGAATCTGTATGTATAGAAGAAGAAGATAGTTTTAATTTGTGGGAATGTACTTATAAGCGGACCCTGTAATAAAATGCCCTTCCGATGTCGGGAGAACGGTATCTAACCTAGGTGCGAATTTCTCAATGGTCTCTGGATTGTTTCCTAATCGGCTTTTTTCATTCGTTTTTCGGTTTATAAGTTCTGTATAATAAACAACAATGTAATAACCAATGTAATAATAAATTTATAATTTCTGTAATAAATAATTATGCAATATTAAATGTAATAAATTTAATAATAAATGTAATAATTATGTAAAAAAAAAAAAAATAAATAGAATCTGTATGTTTAGAACAGGAAGATAGTTTTAAATTTGCGCGAATGTACTTCATGAAAGTGCCCTTCCGGTGTCGGGAGAATGGGATCTAACCTAGGTGCGAATTTCTTAACGGTCGGTCCCTGGACTGTTTTTCCCTCTTGTTTTGTTTCATTCGTGTTTCTGTATCCATCCGATGAGGATGCCAGTGGGCGTCGAAACTGTCGTGGAAATAAACTCTGTCTATTAGAGTGGGTTTTTATTTTCATATTTTGACCTTCACGTAGAAAAAAGTGAAGTTTTTTGCATTTATTAACCATACCTCTTTTTTCTTGCAAATCCAAGTCTCTGTCAAAGAAGGCAAGGCCCACCAGATCTTCACTCAAGTACCATAAGTGAGCAATGATTTTATTGAGAGCTCCTTTTGCTGCAGGTGTGTCGCTGACTGCGAGAGATTGTAGTAGTTGTAGATCATTGCTTGATGCAGATGCTGGCAAGCGAGAGAGGAACCAGAACTTTACATAGAACTGCACACCGAAAATGCAGAAGTCTTGCATGCCTTTGATTTCTCGTTGCGACAGTTTAAATCTGGAATCGCGGAACATGAAGATTTTCAAGGCGTATATAAGCCGGGCCATGAACCGAGCTCGATGGACTGTTCCAGGTTTTCGAAATTTGACCTCTTTTGGTGGAACGTCTCCAGAAAAAGAAGGGTAAGTTCGAGCAGCTCTTGATAGTCATCTCTTGGATGAACTTGATCTAACTGGAGTCGACAGAAGCAGATGATATTGTCCTTCACAGGCTCTACAGCGAGCAGGACGACCTCGTTATTTATGCCAGGAATGTAGTCACTGGGGCGATGTTGTGCCAAAAGGTCTTGAACCGTTTGAAAAGCATAAACTCAGGTCCACTTGATATTCCCATTGTTACCGTGAAAGCTTCCTCTAACATGATTTCATGTATATGATGGCTACATGCTAGGTACAAAACTTCAGACCCTAAATGTTGCTCGAAGAGAACACATGCTCCATTTACTCTTCCAGTGTTGCTCGCTGTGGTGGTGAAGCTAAGGGCTTTGATTCGATCACGAACACATCAATCATCGCCTGCGCTATTGCTTGGCCAGTGCCATTTGCAAGCTTCGGGATTGAAAGGATCTGATCTAGTCCAGGTCCTAAAACAACGATTGGGAGACGGTGGACCTTCTTATCTCGTTAGGTCATCCATCAGCTTGCCGTCCCAGTGAAGGGTGAGAGTTGTTCGCGGATCAAATTTCTTATTCAACTCTGCAGCTCTTTGGGCTCGATGCTTCTTCCTGTGTCTTTGCAGAGAAGCTCTGTTGATGTTGTATTCCCCAACGTTCTGACCGGAAGCACTGATCACTGACGCGATGGTAAAGACCGCATCACGGTCACTAGTTTTAGTGCGATCCAACGACGAAAGAACTTTTGGATGGAGGATATTCTTGCGGCCTCTTTTCGGATGAGGTGATGACACTACGACTCCTCCAATAGCTCCTTCATTCTCTGAATCCGTGGTGTTGTCACCTGTGGAAGATGAAGAAGATTCCAGGACGATTTTTCTGTTAAGTACGAGATTCTCTATTTCATGTCTCTTCTTAAATTCATCATTCTGAATTCGCTTCTTCGTAGCTGCTTCCTCCTTTTTAGCCAAAGCCATTTCAATTCCAGCAATGGAGCCTCTTCTGCACTTCTCACTTTGTGCCAAAAGGAACGCTTTATCCTCCTCATTCGTCATCAACACCATAGCATTTTGGTGAGCAACGTCGAAAAGGTCATCAAAGCAGGATTTCAGCTCTTCTTCTTTCTTCCTTTGTGTATCCGTCTTCCGGGACTGATTTTTTTTCAAAAGATCCTACTTCTTCATCAGTCTCTCCAACTGTTTCACTGCATGTTGAACTGGCTGCAGTGGAATCCTCGCCTTCTTCCAAAAAGTCTCCATTTTCGCTATCGTCAACTGAACAGCCTTGTGCTTATTCTTAATCGACTGAAGCAAATGTAGATAGTACCTCATAACATCCCCATTACTTGGCAATTTTGCACCTGATAAACAATTTTCAGTATGTTCAAGCAAATAAACCGTATGTTTTTTCGAGTTCCACTAACCATCATAAAAAAAATCTATATACCTAGATAAAAAGAAAGCGTAATGTCGTTTAGCATATAAGAACATAAGATCATCGCTACTATTTGTTTCAAATTAACCATATATAATATGGTAAGTCATATAATAAGCAAATTCTACCAATAACCCATCACGCCTATTTGATAATATATGAGAGAGTCGAGAGAGAAAGTTTGAAGTCCTTGAGCACACCCTATATATACTTATATCTCACTAAAATTTTGTGTGTGTTACTTTCTAGTGACATAGAATCCAACTGAAGGGTGAGAGGAAAAACAATCGTAACTTAAAATTTTAGCACCACTTAAGGGCCACCTTAATATATATATATATATATATATATATATATATATATATATATATATATATATATATATATATATATATATATATATATAATACACAGACCTTGCATGGAACAAGGAACTCTTCTAGGCAAATTAAATCCACTATAGTCCGAATAAGTAATGGTAAATGACAAATACTATAGTTTTTTCATGATGCTAGCCCGACGCGGGGAACGGGTCACTCGCAAAGAGGTCCCAAAATATAGCTTCCCTCACCAGCTATCTACAAAGCAGATAGGATCCAGCTTTGGGACAGGATCTAGGGTTTAAGCAGCCTAGCCCAGCTACATTTAGAACCTCAATATAAGCAAAAGACTCGCTGCCTTCACGTCAGATTGAATACATCAAAGAAAAAGGGGTAACTATTATATTTTTAGCCAAAAACCAAACTTAAACTTCAACTGGCAGAATTGAGCGTCCACTTTTTCAAGGCACATAACTTGTCCGTTTCATGATGGGAATGAACTCAGAATGGTTCCCTGAGGTTTTTTCTGAGTTCATTCCCATCATGAAACGGACATGTTATGTGCCTTGAAAAGTGGACGCTCAATTCTGCCAGTTGAGGTTTAAGTTTTGGTTTTTGGCTAAAAATATAATAGTTACCCCTTTTTCTTTGATGTATTCAATCTGACGTGAAGGCAGCGAGTCTTTTGCTTATATTGAGGTTCTAAATGTAGCTGGGCTAGGCTGCTTTAAACCCTAGATCTTGTCCCAAAACTGGATCCTATCTGCTTTGTAGATAGCTAGTGAGGGAAGCTATATTTTTGGGACCTCTTTGCGAGTGACCCGTTGCCCGCGTCGGACTAGCATCATGAAAAAGAAAAAACTATAGTGTTTGTCATTTACCATTACTTATTCTGACTATAGTGGATTTAATTTTCCTAGAAGAGTTTCTTGTTCCATGCACGGTCTGTGTGTATCATAAAAACCTCAGGGAACCATTTTGAGTTCATTTCCATATATATATATATATATAGTTATATATATATATATCGTAAAGAACGACGCTTGTATAGGAGATATTCCGCGCAAGACGAGAGAGAGAAAACGGAACAAATGAAAAAATGAAGTAACCACCTGGGAATCGAACCCGGGATCTTCCGATTGCCGGTCAGACGCGATACCATTACACCATGGACTTCACTCTTCCAAATGCCGTAATTCTTCTACATACTCGCAGAAACCAATGCCCCAAGGGGGCACCTCCCGCATGCCGTAACATTATATACATTCAACTGCAAGAACACGCAGTATAAATAACGTAAAGAACGACGCTTGTATAGGAGATATTCCGCGCAAGACGAGAGAGAGAAAACGGAACAAATGAAAAAATGAAGTAACCACCTGGGAATCGAACCCGGGATCTTCCGATTGCCGGTCAGACGCGATACCATTACACCATGGACTTCACTCTTCCAAATGCCGTAATTCTTCTACATACTCGCAGAAACCAATGCCCCAAGGGGGCACCTCCCGCATGCCGTAACATTATATACATTCAACTGCAAAGAACACGCAGTATAAATAACGTAAAGAACGACGCTTGTATAGAGATATTCCGCGCAAGACGAGAGAAGAGAGAAACGGAACAAATGAAAAAATGAAGTAACCACCTGGGAATCGAACCCGGGATCTTCCGATTGCCGGTCAGACGCGATACCATTACACCATGGACTTCACTCTTCCAAATGCCGTAATTCTTCTACATACTCGCAGAAACCAATGCCCCAAGGGGGCACCTCCC
>JAJOZX010001708.1:65000-130000 GCA_023014485.1 Bathynomus jamesi
TTATTATTACCGTATAGATGTTCTCCATGTTATCAACATTCTTGTATGGATTTAATAAAGTATATAACGCCAGAAATGTCGAAAGGTAATATACACGCGCGTATGAAAAATGGGTCATCTACGTATAACAATATTATGCGTCGACATCAGTGGCTTAGCCGTGAAACAAAGCCTGAACCTCAGCCAAGGAATGGACCCCATCCAAAGAAAATTTTGCTATGCGTTTGGTGGGATATGCAAGGAATTATTCATTTTGAGCTTCTGCCAGATAACCAAACAATCACAGCTGAAGTCTACTGCCAACAACTCCAACGACTGAAGATGGCATTACAAGAAAAACGTCCTGCATTAATTAATCGCAGAGGTGTTCTATTCCACCAGGATAAAGCGCACCCTCGCACTGTTCGAATCACCACTGCCCAATTGGAGGCATTTGGTTGGGAAAAAATGCCTCATCCACCTTATTCTCCGAACATCGCACCTTCAGACTACCATTTATTCAGAAGTCTGCAACACCACCTAGATGGACAAAAGTTGCACTCCAGGGAAGCTATCGAAAACGAAGTGATCGCTTTTTTAACTCGAAACCAAGGGATTTCTTCGAACGTGGCATAAAAAACTTTTCTACAGGTGGAGGAGGTTATAGAAAAAGAAGGGAATTATATTGATGATTAATTTGTCATTATGTCATTTAATTTTTGTTGTGAATAAACTAAAAATTCGAGCAAATTTGTCCTTAGTATAAGTCCTTTAATTTTTGTTCTGAATGAACTAAAAAATCGAGTAGAATATATGTTACAACCTTATATATATATATATATATGTTAACCCCTTCGTCTATGGCCTTGGGCGGTTCGAGGTTGACGGGGATGCTGGTTAGGTGGCAGCAACGGATTTGTTACCTTGGAGTAGCTGGTACCGTGCAGGGAATCGCAGTAGTTTCTCTTATACTACTCTCCGATTCCTTCTTGTAGGGGATCGGAGGATTTTGTGAAGCTTACTAAATTGCTCTAAGGGTTCCCCGATTCTTCTTGTAGCGTATCGGGAAATTATTTTTCTCTATTTTAAGACTAAGTTCTCTAAAGAAAGCAAGGCTCGAAGGAGAAGACAAAGATATTCTCTTACTGTAGTTTACTGCTAAAATGTTACAGGTAATTTAATGCTCAGCTTCTAAGTCAGATCAGACAGAATCAGAATAACAATTTGAAAAATTATTTAACTTTATATACACAATTTTTTGGTGACATCATTATTATTTAATGTTGACCTGTTTTTTTTATTATTTTCAATAGGCTGAATTATTTTGCAAAATATTTGAAGATAAGGTAAATATTTTAGCTGTAGTAATGTCTAGACAGATAAGAGAGAATGTATAAAGAAAATGAACATTGCAGAATTTAACACGATTACCTTATTAAGCTAAATCTAAAAAAATAATAAGTAATTTAAAAAAGAAATAATTCATCAATTATTTATTCAGCAAAAATAAAGTAGAAAGAAAATAAAAAAATTATCTGAACTTGCGTTTCATATACAGTCAGCGTTGCGCGAGTTTGGACTCTATATGCAAATATGAATTTAAGAATATATGAATATAAGAATTACTCACTAGCAGTATGGTGGCAAAATGTATGAGTGCAGGAATGTTGCAAGAGTGCCAAACCCCCACCCCCTTTGCTGTAAGGCACCCCACCCACCCTTTGTTGCCAACCCCCAAAATGGGGTTGCAAGGGGTATGCAACTTGGAGGCGGAGTTATCCCCCAAGCTGCAATGAACCTCTTTGGGAGAGAAGTCCGGACGGCCTCATCCCCCAAAGGGGCATACCTAACCTGAGGAGAAGCCTCTTTGGGGGAGAAGGTGGGACGGCCTCACCCACCTAAAGGGGCATACCTAACCTAAGAGTAGGAGGGAACCCAGAGGAGGAGGGTTCTTCGCTTGGCGAAAGCCGAGCGCATATGAGTCAGCCAAGCCACAGCCCTCTTATAGGCCCCTAATCAGCCAGAGCCAGCGGGCGCCACAGCCAGTCGGCTTAGAAGACTGAGGACTGCGCTGTTTATTTGCATATATTAATCAGCCAGTTGACACATCAGCCAGCGCCTCCGGGCATCAGTTGACACATCAGCCAGAGCCAGCAGGCGCCACAGCCAGTTGACTTAGAAGGCTGAGGATTGCGCCATGTATTTAATTATTCCTATATTAATCAGCCAGAGCCAGCAGGCGCCACAGCCAGGCGGCTTAGAAGGCTGAGGAATGCGCCATGTATTTAATTATTCCATATATTAATCAGCCACAGCCAGTTGGCTTAGAAGGCTGAGGATTGCGCTGTTTATTTGCATATATTATTCAGTCAGTTGGCTTAGAAGGTTAAGGATTGCGCCACGTATTAAATTATTCCATATATTAATCAGCTGGTTGGCTTAGAAGGTTGATTTGCCACTTTGCGCCATGTATTTAATTATTTGCATATATTAATCAGCCAGTTGGCTTAGAAGGCTGAGTTGCCAGATAGCCATATTTATTTAATTAAACCATATACTAATCAGCCAGAGCCAGCGGGCCCATCAACCAGATGGCTTAGAAGGCTGAGTTGCCAGTTTGCGCTGTTTATTTGCATATATTAATCAACCAGTGGCTTAGAAGGCTGAGTTGCCAGTTTGCGTTTATTTGCATATATTAATCCGCCAATTGGCTTTCTTAGAAGGCATAATTGGCTGTATATAGAACGAATTAAAAGCATGCATACACTCATCGACTGTACGCCCCTATTACCACACCACACCCGACTGTACGTCCACAAAGCCCCTATTATCACACACACACACACACACACACACACACACACACACACGATTGGTGGTGAAGCCAACTCATGTAGACCGTCCTAATCACGTCCAATAGACAGATCTATTAAACGATTATTGCAACGCTCGTTCATGTTGTTTATCTCCCTTTCTCAGTTGGCGTATGAGTTGCCAGTTTGCACTTATTTATTTAACATATATTACGCCTTAGAAATCCGCTTTAAAAACCAATCAGATGATATAATTGTGTACAAACAAAAAGGAATAAATAAAACACCAATACATCATTCTGTTTATTTAGACGAATTAATGGATATACAATTGGAGGTGTGTGTGTATATATGATCAATAATAATAATATCATGAACGGGAAATATATAATCATACCAAACGGAGCATTATCAGTATATTAGTACAGGAAAAATATATACAGTTACATTAAATATATTGAAAATATACGAAACATATAATCATATTAGTACAGGGAATATATATATCCTTTATGTTATACGGTGCAAAACGCTAAACTCGCATGTAATAGTCTACATCCACATCACCATCACTTTGTACGACGTGGTAAAACCGTCCAAGCATCACTTCAACGTTTAACTGATACGGAGGTCTATACTCGACATAAATGGCTTTCATATCATTGAACATTATTTTTGTGCCCACTTTACCCCCGGCGGGAAAGTTATCTTTAAACACGGCTAGAATACAGTCAAAAGCACGCACAAAGAGGTCATCGTTAACCACAACATCATTATTATTAAACAAGTTTATAAACACGCTTTTCCAATCGGGGTTTTTTTGTTACCGTCCCGAGATTTTCAATCGTGAACTCTTCTTCACTCTGCATAGCTGCAATTGAAATAATCTTCCAAGTCGTAACGACAGCTATTCATTATATAGAGGTACAGCTCTTCAGGGTGAACAGTGTAGATGAGCTCAGCACTGTACCGCTCAAGTGCTTTGTACCAAAGTTCAGGATATTTCGAAGAATCTAAACCTTTTAAATATGCATCCAGATCTAGACCATTCTCCCCTGTTCATTCCTACATTCAATAAATCCGTCGAGCAGAGCGGTGTATGCGTATTCAAGAACCGTGTCAAAATAAATCATATCCGTAACACGACCGTCTAATATAGGCTTCAGCTTACGGAATCCGACGATTTCAAACATTCTGTCGAGGATGAAACGGTTCGTGTAGGGACAAGAACATCATTATCAGCTGTTCTTCCACATCAGTCGTATATCAATGCGTGTTTGTTCGTTATTTATACACAATGTGCAAACAATGGTGTATGAGGCGGCGTCACTAATCATCTCTCTTATTGTACCTACTCCAGCAGGTATTTTATAACTGTCCTTTGCCCACCTCTCAACTATCAAGAAGATTCTATTCATCTCCTCAACACTTAAATAAATAACGTTACGTTTGCTTGCATGCCTGCAGATCGTTTCAAGCACATAGTTAATGGTGCCGGTTTCACGCTTGAACACGCGCAATGACTTCGTCACGGAGACGTCGTACGAGGCGTTGAGAATGCTTCTCAAAGGGAGCTCCATCGTATTCGCACGTCCACTCGGTTCAAGCTCTGAGATGACTATGAGCCACAGGTGGTCGGAACCGGCTCGACGGAGCGGGGTGAGTCACGCTGATGAAACGTGTATGGGTTTCTTCGAACTCGTATGTTTCGTGAGGTACACGGGTGGGCGGCACGGGAACGCGTCATACTGCTAAAGCGTGTACAGGTTTGTTCGAACACTCTTAGACAAACAGAATTTTCCGAAACGAATTTAATGTTTTATCACTCACCATTTCCACAAACTAAACATCTTCACAAACCGGCGCGCTATCAGAGAGAAACATGTTCATATTTGGTCTTTTTGTTTAACAAGCGATAATCGTCTCTAAAGCCTGTTAAAAACTCACACGATCCATTAGCCACAACCTCACTACAAACCTCATCATGATATATATTAATATAGTGGTAAAAATACTTAAGATTGTCCAAGATGACAAGATTTACATTTTCAACTGTGGGTACGAGTAGTCGGTATGGTGTAACATGATATAATACCCCTTGTCACACCACTCATCCACGAGACTCACTACCCATAACCGCTGCTTATCTTCTGAACGTGTTGCTTCTTCTACTTCGCGGTATATGTGTGCCTTTATAAAGCTTAGCTCTATAACATACTTCAATACATTGTCTGTGCTACGAAAGCCTACAACTCCATCGCCAGAATACCCGTAGAGTATTTGAACATCTCGGGCCTTCGCACGGTTCAATACAACCTTAAAAGAGGCAAAGGATGGGGGAATAGGGAGTTTTTCAGTATCCACTACATCTACGCACTTTGCAGAATACCACTTCATAAATGTTGAACACGCAATATTAAAGGTAGCCATTACTATTTTTTCTTCTACGCGAGAGAATACACGTCTGAGCTAAAGGGTACACAGAGGTCAACTGAGCACGCAGGGAAGCCCAGGTTGCAGCATGACTCACGCTGCTGGTCTTACAGTGGGCGGGGCTTAGCTTTTTACTGTACACACGCACGCACGCAAAGGAGAAAGTGAAACGTTAGTTGAAACACGATTTATTTAATAAACGAAATATTCAAGGTGTATATATATTTAGAAATACGTGTAATAAATAATCTAACAATAGACATATCAAAGATTACGGTAACCAAATGGCACGGTACCATAGGTACCAGGCACCTGATAGCGTTTCATATAGGTGTTACGGAACACCTTTGTACCCCTAAGTTCCTTCACGCCCACCAGCTTCTGTGCCCGAAAATTGTGGGTGCCTACAGTCAGTTGGGGCGGGCGGTCACCCTCATCATCTTCCAACCACCGATTCGCATAGTTAAGCGTGATACCCTTAACCTTCACGATATACTTCGTATCATCCCCTATCCTCACCCGTACCCCATAGGTTTTGGCCCCGTTGACACAAACGAGTCTGCGTATGCGATGTCTCCATACTCATCCTTGATCTCTCAGTTAGCTCTCCGAGGAATTACCCAATATCAGATGTATTCACCCCTCCTCGCTCCTCGCTGTGAATATCACGCTATCTGTATCGGCATACAAAACCCTCCGCCCAAGAGAATGCAATAGGCCCCAAAGTTTGACGCGCGCGTAGGCTGTTGTGAAGCTGGCCACAAGAATGTTTGTAACCCGTGAGGTATCTGTGGCCAATTCGGTATTGTTGTACATTATTATGTAAGTATTACCTACATTCACAATCTACATGACCTCTATCGGTTGCGTTGGCGTAATCCCAGACTTCACTATAGCTTTGTGCCAAATGAACGTTCCCTTTGCCGGTATTCTGTGCAAATTTTTCCCAAAGACTGTTTAGACAACTTTGCACTAAAGCGCTTGCCAGGGCTCTCTACAATTTGGAACGGTCAAGCTGTATACCTTCACGGTCACGGTAACATTGAATATAGGCCGACTTTTCATCTTCGGTATTAACTCCTCGCGGGTATCCTGACGCTTCAACCTTATCCTTCAAAAAGCGTTTATATATGGCGTGAAAAGGTTGGGTAGCTTCTGAAACCTCCACACCTCATGTATCTTCAATATGCTGTAGCCATGGCGAACAGCTAGATCCAGCTCTGAACTTGCATACACACTCTAATCTTACGCTGGTGGGTTGTATGGTCACAATCACCATTGTTCTCTTCTGCGTACTTCACGCACAAGGGAAACATGAGCTTGTGATTTATAACGGCGGGTAAGATCGGCATCCATAAATCGCGAGGGGGAGTACGTCTACAAAAGAAAGGCTGAAATAGTACCCGTTCAAATTTCTTGAGAACTCGTTGATGGTGGGTAGGTAAGGCCCCACCAGTTTCTCAGGCGCACCTACGGGGTACGGGTTGTTCTTCATCACGTAGGGGTATAAAGAACAGAAGTAGTAATGGAGCTTCACACACTCCGTAGGCGGAAAGTATAGCTTGAAGGGCTTTGTACGTCCTCCGAACAAGCTATCACCGCATTTGAGAGGATCCAGCACCATTGAATGCTTGATCGTGCTTATTTCTTCACGGTACTGTCCGTCTGTCTCCATCCGTGCATCATACTCATGTTCCCACAAGACTTTGTGAGTGAACTGGGATCCTATAAGTTGATCGCGAGTGCGGGTCCATGCAAGACTGTCGGCTGGCGATCTACCGTGGATATCTCCTACGATCCCACACTCAGGACGGGGGCACCCGTGCCACCAGCAACCGTTAAAGGAGTACATAGTCTTCTCACCAGTGGCACGGTTTTCACTTAGACCAGGGGTCGGGGAACCGGGGTAAATTACCCCAAATGGGGTAAAAATGAAATCTCGGGGGGTAATGAAGGCTCAATAAACATATAAATAAAATTGCACAAAAATTTATTATTTAATAAGCGAGGCTAATTATCAGTTATATTTTTTTCGAACAAATAATTTTTAGTTTCTTAATAAAATTAAAAATCTAATTATTATTAACTTTAAGAAATTACATATATACTAATTGGATTTTTTTATTTGTTGTAGGCAACTTTTGGCCTAGTGTCCTATCTCGGTATCAATTGTCTCTGGTTCCAGTCAATAGAAGTGCATTGTTTATGTTAGTAGGCTTACGACTTTCGACGATCAAGGTAGTGTTTTGTGATTTGTCATAACAATTAGGAGTGTACAGTGTAATATTTATTATTTATATTTTATTAGAATTTATGTTTTCATTTATAGATATTTGAAAGTGCTCATATAATAGTATTAATGTTTTCGCGGTAGGGATGCTATCCCAGAAGTTGCAAAGTAGTGTACATCTGGCAGCTCACTGCCGAAGTTGTGTGAGGGGTTGAATTTGTGCCAGTTTTTCGCGGTTTTCACTATTTTTCGTAATTTCTTTTTTGTATCACTATCAATCAATACATATATTATTGCATATTTCAGTATTGTAACATTGTTATTGTTATCCTATATATATATATATATATATATATGTGTGTGTATGTTTGTGAATTTAATACCAATAGTTATTTGTATATAAGGTTTACATGACTTCTTAAGATTCTTATTTTCTATTTTTTTTTTAATAATTCCTGATAAAGGAAATTCCTAGTGCTTGCGTGTGAATATTTTTTCATTTCCCTCTCTTCCTTCCAATTTCATTCTCTCTATCTTTCTCCTTGTCAGTCTCTTTTTCTCTTCCTATTTATTTCTGTATTTTACAGTCTCTCACTCTTCCAATTTAAAAATATCACGAGGTGGGCCATTTAAATCCATCTGTTTTTCAATCATTTTCACTTTTACCCTTCAGATGGCATCAAATAGGAAAAGGACATACCAGGAAGAGTTCCTCAATTATGGCTTCACAGAAATAGAAGACAAAGGACAAATGAAACCACAGTGTATTGTCTGTTTGAAAATACTGACTGCAGAGTCTTTCAAAAGGAGTCAACTGAAGAAACACTTAGATAATTTGCACTCACATCTGTCTTCCAAACCGCGGGAATACTTTGTGAATTTGGAAAGTTCTGTCAAAAGGCAAAGATTGGATAGCAACTTGAGAGGTACATTCGATCAACGTTCAGCATCAAGGGCTAGCTTTGAAGTGGCCTGGTTGACTGCCCGAAACAAGAAACCACATACTATTGGTTAGGAATTGGTTAAACCTGCAGCTGTGAAAATGGCAGAGATCATATGTGGTCAGAAAGAAGCCATGCGACTGAATTCAGTGCCTTTGTCTGCAAAAGTTGTAAAAGAGAGAATTTCCATCTTAGCAGAAAATGTGAGGGAACAAGTGATTCCTTCAATAAAAGAGAGCAAACATTTTACTATTCAGCTTGATGAGACTACAGATGTCAGTAGCAATTCGCAGCTGATGGTGTATATTCGCTACAAAGGTTCCGATGTAATTGAAGAGGAAATCTTGTTTTGTTCTCCTCTCGAGTTGAGAGCTCGTGGAATTGACGTCTTGAACAAGGTTAATGAATACTTCAATACCCCAAGCGTTAATTTAAAGTGGGAAGACTGCATTGCTGTGTCTGTTGATGGAGCTCCAGCTATGTTGGGTCATGTCAGTGGCTTTTCGGCTTTGGCCAGAGAGAAGAATCCAAAAATTGAAGTTACCCACTGTATGTTCCATCGCCAGGCACTGGTTGTGAAACATTTGGAACCTGCACTGGAAGCCGTCATGCATGATGTTATCAAGATTGTCAATGTTGTCAAAGGACATGCACTAAACACGCGGCTATTTCGTGAATTATGTGAGGATGGAGAGGCTGAATATTCAGACCTACTTTATCACACAGAAGTGAGGTGGCTTTCACGTGGAAATGTTCTGAATCGAGTGTGGGCTCTCAAAACTGAACTTGAAATTTTTCTGGTTGATCAAAAGCATGTCCTCGCAGATAAGTTCACAAACTCCTCTTGGGTTGCACATCTCGCATATTTAGCTGACATCTTTGGGTATGTGAATGCATTGAACAAAGAATTGCAAGGGAAAAATATCAATGTCATTTCAGCCAGAGAAAAGATTTCAGCGTTTGGATCAAAGCTTCTGTATTGGAGCCAGAAAGTAGAACAAAACAAGATAGCTGCCTTTCCAAAGTTAGCTGTGTTTTTGGAAGATTGTGAAGATCTTTCTTTTGGTGACATCAAGGATCCAGTTATCGGGCATCTTACCAAACTCAGAAAGCGGTTCTCTGATTACTTTCCAGAGCTTGATTCACTTACTGTCAGTTGGGTTGTGAATCCCTTCAACTGTGAAATTGCTGATGTGCCAGAAGAGCCTGAAGGATTGGCAGAGGCACTTCTTGAACTTCGCTCCAACAATGAAGCACGCATTGAATTTTAGAACAAGGCAGATCTGTCATTTTTTTGGATGTCAAGAGCTACAAAGGCTTTCAAAATTGCACATGAGAAAGCGATAAAAATGCTGCTGCCGTTTGCAACAACCTATGTTTTCAATGAAATTATTTAGTTCCCTAATGAGATTTTTATTAATTTTGTCTGTTACTATTTTCTTATTTCATGCAGTTTATTTTTCATTTGATTATTTTGTTAATTTTGTGTTTTATTTTTAAAGTTGATTTATTGCGTATAATACATACTGTTCAGCTTGTATGACTGTATTCTCCATACAAATATATTCAATAAACTATTTTGAATTTGAATACTCTTTGTGTTTTATGGAATTTGTGGAATTTAAGAAAAATGTTTGTATAGCATATGCTACAATTTTAAAAGCAATTAGTTTGTTTTTCCTCACTTTCAAGTCTAGGGGGTAATATCGTTGTACACAAATATATTTTGGGGTAATACCCAAAAAAGTTCGCCGACCACTGACTTAGACCATCAACCCAAAAAACACGACCATTAACCTTAATGGGTACTTCACCCGTGTTGCGAGCATGCTTTATGTATACACCTGTCTGCTGCTGTAGGTGTATGAGCCAGTAAATAGCCTTGTGTCCATAACTGCGGGGGTTGTTTCTGTGGATAATGGCTAAGGTGTCTTTAGGCATGAAGTTATTCTTGAACACCGTAAAACATAATGATGCGAGGGTGATTGCGATTTGCACCGATCGCACTAGAAACGGCATGTGTACATCCTTCTAAAGGCCTGGAAACATACTCTAAGCACGCGCACATCATTCACGCAATAACGCTCACATTCATCAGCTATATTATAAGGATTACATTCATTAAAACTGTTGTAGTACCAGTCAAAATCTTCACGCTCGTCTGTGCTCATACATTCCTAGTTAAAGTAATGTTTGGGTGGAGGTAATCCTACGTAATTTTCGCTAGTGAAGAATGTGTAAGGGAAATATCCTTTTGAAACTTCAGCGGATACGCCCATTACTTTGGGTAGCTTTGCTAATTTACAAGGTGTGAATAATAAAGTGTCTTTAAACTGTACATCACCTCTTATTTGCATCTGTATTAGTTTGTTGCCTCTTTTCAAGTGATCACCTGTAAATATCTCAGAGGACTCGTGCTCAAGCAACTCCTTATAACGGACGGCCACCTGCTAGGCTCCGGTGTGAGGAGAGGACAACAGAAGACAACAGTAGGATGTTTACCACCAAGAAATTTCAACTCTTGAGATATGGTAGAATGAAGAAATTAGACTGCATATTAGACCAGATGAGCCGGGCGCACATGACTATGTGCGGTGGAGAGCGCGAGAGAGCATTTCCCTCCTACACCAAGCGATCATGTGTGGCGTAGAACGACTGTTAATTTTTATAGAAAGCAGAGTAAATACATTTTTACATTAAAGCTAAAACATAACTTCTCATCAATTCATGTTTTCAGATCCATTAAACATCGATAAACCCCACCCACCCACCCAACCCACGCACATTGTCGGGTACACAACAAATTGAGTTGAATGAGCTATATATATATATATATATATATATATATTATATATATACATATATATACAAAGAGAGAGTCAAAAACGTAACATTTGCAACATTCCTGCACTCATACATTTTGTCACCATACTACTCTCACTGTTCATTTTTACATATATACAGGGTGGCGCAAAAGTCGCTCATCATAGGAATTTTCAGTGTTGATTATTATATTATTTTTTTTCTTTTAGGTAGGGGATGGCTGCGAAATTAACAATATATATATATATATATATATATATATATATATATACACACCTTTGGTTTGCTTCCGCCAGAATTGTTCATTTTGACGAAGGTCAAGCTTTTCACTCCACCTTAGACCTACAGTTTAACGTGGAATCCGAACCACGCCCCACCAGCAGCCCAGCGTCTTAACCACTACGCTACAAAGAGTGCCCATTTATCTACCAACCACTTTCTTTATTGTGTGGAGAATGAACAGCTGGGTTTTCCTGCGCGCCGCCTGCCATCACCGGGTCTCGATCCCGGGGCCGATGGATTCGTAGTCAGCGACACTAACCACTACACCACTGAGGTGCATATATATATATATATATATATATATATATATGAGGAGTTCAGCATAATTGTCTTTCAGTGTGTGAATACATTTGCTTGATAATTAATGAGCCTTTTCCTCTTAAGTGCAAAAACGTTAGTTTGGAGAGAGTAAATCAGCGCTTTCATTTGCATTCATAATATTATTACAAGCAAGATTTCAGGTATAATGCCGTAATGGGCTCTCTTTGTCCTGGAATTAAAAGAGAGGAATTATCTAATCTTTGGTTATTCTCTCTCTCTCTCTCTCTCTCTCTCTCTCTCTCTCTCTCTCTCTCTCGCACGTGCCCATGCATGCAGCTGTTGCAGGTGTCTCGTGAATCACACCATATATTAATTTTGAGACACCTGTGATAATTATTAACAGATCACATAACTTAAAGAACGACAGCAATATTTCAGTTCACTATCTAATCTATTGCATTTTATTCCTTGTTGCTTATATTTTTCTCGTTACAGTTTTGTTTTTATTGGTTTTCCTGTTCCGAGTTATACCTGGCTACAAGGTATACTTAGGCCTACAATTAAACGAACAAAGAAGCAAAACAATCTTTATTCAGAAAGAATACAATACACGATACACGACACCCATAAAGGTTTACACAATGTTGACACAAACGTTTAATTTTATATTTTAGTGGCGAGTAGCCTAATCACGATATTCTTATCTGAATGTGCCGTTGGGAAGTATGACGAAAGCTTTTCTATAAAAATATCTTTGATATTCATTTAAATTTTTACAGAAGAAAATAAACATAAATAATAGAAAATAAAATAAACTTCCATTTAATAAATTTCTGTTATTACAAATGAAAATTGAGATAATCGTAGAAATAATGAAAAAAACGAAGTGGGAAACAATATATGTTGAAATACCAATAATAATAATATGATACAATGACACCATCTTAAAGTAATAGAATTGCAGGTAAATGAGGCATATTTCATATACGGATTAATATAATAGAAACTTTCAAAATATAACGTGTAATTTGTGATTGCACCCGATTTAATTAAGACTGAATTTTGCACATACTGGGTGAATAAAAAGTTCCGCCCGATTTTGGGTTTCCACAATTCGCACAAAATCGGGCGGAACTTTTTATTCACCCTCTATAATAGGCCTCTCTAATTTTTTAATAAGGGACTGCTATATTTTGTTCAGTAACATTTACAAGTTGCATTGTATACATATACACGCATATATACATATACACGCACATAGGAACAGCACTCAAGGTTATGAATACATGCAAAAATAATAAAAAAAGAACATCCTTTCAACCTTTCAACCTTTCAAAGGTTCCGCGCGATGATTCCTCATTTCACGAAGGTCAAGCTTTTCGCCCCTCCTCTCGAGTTGGCCTGGTGAAGTAGTGTGTTGGTTTCTTGTACTCTCCACCTCACATAGCCAGGTACGCCCGGCTCATCGGGGATTGTTCTGAGCCAGGCGTCTAATCTTCTTTTGAAGATATCCACTGCAACACCATTCGTGTTCCTTAGGTCTTTCGGCAGCTAATTAAACAGTTTTGGTTTTTGGCCTTTAATTTGGGAACACGACACAGTCTTCCTTTTCTACTTTCCACTGTTGCTTGGGGAGTTACAGGATTCAGAGTAAGATTAGGGACTAGTTTCTCCATTCTTTTCCAAGTGTAAATAATGGTGTATCTCTCTCTTCTCCTTTCCAATGAGTATAGGTTTAGTTCGCGTAACCTTTCCCAGTAATTTAGTCCTTTACACCCCTTGATCTTGGCTGTGAAGCTTCTCTGAATCCCTTCTAGCTGTCTAATGTCTTCTTTTTTATATGGGGATGTTAGGACCTAGCAGTATTCCAATTTGGGTACGATCAATGTTTTCAGTAGAGGAATCATTATATTCCTATCCCTTCTTTTAAAGGTTCTCAGTATCTGCCCAGTTATTCTCTTTGCTCTGTTTACTGTTATCTTATTTTGTGTTTCAAATTTCGCATCATCAGTCATTAGAACCTCTAAATCTTTTGCTCTAGAATTTCTCTGAATTTCCTGTCCATTTGGGGTATAATATTCAAATAAGGAATATAGTGAGCGTAAAGCAACACTGACAGAATGCGACAGAAGAACCTTGTATGATAATTATGAGCTGTGAAGAATCAATCAAAGACTGTTGCATCAAAACTTTTTTGTTCAAAATTTAGCAATAGTCCGCAAAGACCAGTGTCAGTTATAACTATGACCTTTGGCCTACCTTTGGTTAGCTTCCGCCCGAATTGTTCATTCTGATGAAGGTCAAGCTTTTCACTCCACCTTAGACCTACAGTTTAACGTGGAATCCTAACCACGTCCCATCAGCAGTCCAGCCTCTTAACCACTAGGCCACCTAGGGTACCTATTTATCTACCAACCACTTTCTTCATTGTGTGGAAGGATGAACAGCTGGGTTTTGCTGCGCGCCGGCTGCCGTCGGGTCTCGAACCCGGGGCAGAATAATTGGAACAATTATGTGCTTATGTGATGTTTTTTTACTTTCTTTCAATGTATTCATAACCTTGAGGACTGTTCCTCGAGATACAGAAGCAATTATGTGACTTTTATTACTGAAACACCAACCAAAGGGGCTCCTACTATCATGCCCCTTTCACAGTAAGTCACATTTTATCCAAGCGCCATATTTTTATTTATTCTACAAGAACATGAAAAACCAATATGAACATATTAAAATAGATGATGTTCTCAATATTCTATATAGTTACATATTAATTTAATAAAGTACATAACGCCATTAATGATACCAGAAAATATAGCATCGAAAATGCGAGTGTTTCCATTATTCTGTCCAACCCCTGTACATACCATATATATATATATATATATATATATATATATATATATATATACATACAGCTGGGGGGGTTGTTCATCAATAGGAATTAATAAAGTGTTGCTTTAGTGATTTACGAAACGAAATTAATGATGATGCTTGTCTGACATTTATAGACATAGCCTTCCAGATGTCTGCTCCTTTGTAGGTGAGAGCATTTCTTGCAGTTTGCATTGAATAATTTGGTTTGTCTATGAAATCACTTGAAAACCTTGTATTATGGTTATGGTTGGTCTGATGCGGGGTAATCGCCCTGTGAATGGCCGAGGTATCGTTTCTATTATTAGCAACTTTGTATATACATTGGAGAGGTATGAGATTATTTGTTATCATTGTTTGAGAGAGTTCGTAAGCATTTTTATGGATTACTGTCTAGCGGATATCTTATACAGTGCCGGATTTAGGCACAAGCTAGGTCAGCTACAGCTTGGAGCCTCTCACAATGAAGGGCCTCGTTGAGTTCGTTTTTATTTTTTTATCAAACCTAACTTATGCCCGGTGGTCAACTCTCTTGGGGTAACCAGGGGTTTCCTCCAAGATAAATAGTATTTTAAATCTAGTGTATCAAGACACTAGCACTGAATATGAGGGCCCCTTTGGTATGAGTGGTCAGTACAAAAATCGACCCGTTTAAAAGTTTTGCAAAACGAACTTGTATAATCGTGGTATAGAAAATACTCGTAGACCACTACGCATACCTCGAAACTGCTGAAGTCGAGCTATATTGTGAATTTGCTGAAACTCAGGGCCCTCTCAGGCCCCTCTGACACGTAATCAGATTTTGTTGAGACGGAGGTTAGACCAGTAAGAAAAAAAAATTAACAAAGTCCGCACTGCTTAGGCTCCAGATTTTCTTACGATTTTTGAAAAATGTCTTAGCTCTGGCTTTCTGTAATCAATACTTTATTAAATTTCCATTATTGTCGGAAAATATTCTCGAGAGACAACTTCAACGTACTTGAGACAACTTCACGTTTGGAAGAGATCTTTTACCTATATATTGAGGGCGTGGCTCCATATACTAACCGTAAATCTGGCGTATCAAACAGTACCTAATTACTGTTGTGTTTGGACTTTGATTGCCGGGGAAATCTAGTTGGTTGGTTACATCAGCTCTCTCGCCATTCTTATTTGCCCGCCATAGAGCTCGTATCATTCCTTATTTGCCTATTATTCTTTAATTATTTGAGTGTGACTAAGATTAGCCATATTACGCATTACGGTTCAGTACGATCCGCTTCTGATATTATTAGAGCAACTTGCCTAACTTTATATTGTGTCTATTTATTTTATATTTGTTATTTTATACGTATTTATTTCTTATATCTTATTCTTATATCTTATATTATTGCAAACCCCTATATAGAGGCGGGGGTAGGATTAATGATATTGCATTCATATGCTAAATTTGTACCCCTAACATAAGTGGCGAAGTTACGAGGAGCAGTCAGAAAATAAGTTTACACGGTGTATAATTTCGTAACTAAAGGACCTACATTGATTATATTTATATCAGGTGAATTCGTTAATCATTGTTGGCAACACTGCACGTCGATTCGGCTGCCATCTACAGTACATTGGTTATACGAGTCAGTTGAACATGGCGGCTCGACTGGAACAGTGCCCTGCCCTACGGAGCAGTCCAGGACATTTACGTTTAATGACCGCTCGTAAACGTTCCAGTGTTGAACAATATGCAGCTGCATTGATTGTTGTGCCTTTTTGCATGAAGTCTGCGAGCAAAACGCCTTTGTAGTCCCAAAACACGGTAACCATCACTTTGCCAGCAGACCTCACATTCTTGAACTTCTTTGGTCGCGGGGACCCAGGGTGTTTCCATTCCATGCTGGCACGTTTTGTTTCCGGAGTACGGTGATGAACCCATGTCTCGTCTCCTGTGACAATGCGCTCGAGAAATTCTTGACCACTGACAGACTCGGAATATCGTTGCAGAAATGACAGGGCACTGTTTTAGTCGAACCGCCATGTTCAACTGACTCATATGAGATCAAAAATTCACGAAAGAAAACAACCAAAGAGAAAAGGAACCAGAAAATTTCATCTATCTGAGATATTTTTCGTAAAGAGATAGAAAGAATAATGCAAAATTTAGTAAAGAATTCATTCTCTTTGCTCTTCATTGAAAGAAAATCCTAAAATAACTTTTTATCAAAACATTTGAAGGACAGGAACGGAAATAATTTCATTATATACTTCCAATCCCAAATTGTTGGCCAAATTAATAAAGAAAATAAGGTACAAAAAGAAATGAGAGTATTAAACAGCACATTTTGACCAAAGATAATAAGAAACTGAGAGGAAGGAGCTAAAAACCTCAACGTATGTCGACAATTAGCAGCTGACGAGGAAGCTTCTAACAGTGGCTGCATCCTCCAGCGCGGGACACGTCAACGCGAAGAAGAGGCGACGTCAAACCGAAACTTAAACGCGCTGGTGGCCAAACTTCCTCAAATCTCCGTGCAGCGGGCTGTCTACGGTTGGCCAGACTGGCAGTCGACGGCCTGTTGCGTGGCACGGTTAGAATGCCGATCGGCTCCCGGGGCCGGACCTATACCAGCGTGCCCCACTACAACTTACACATGTCACCATACGCAAAGACATAGACACAGTAGGACAATGATACACATACAGAAGCATAATATTAACATATTACAGTACAACGTAGATGGCCTCACAAACAAAATCATCCAGCTTAGGGAATTCGTACACAAACAAAACATTCACATAGCACTTATGCAAGAAACAAAACTAAAACGCACACACAAAACCCACCATCCCTGACTTCACAACGATCCGTCAAGATCGTACTGGGGGTCACGGGGGTGGACTCATCACTTACATAAGTAAAAGCATTAGCTACACTGATGCCACCCAAAACATTACAAACACAATCCAAGCAGATAACACGATAGAAATACAGGCAGTTAACATTAAAACGCGCAAAACACAACACCACACTCATCAACATTTACATCCCACCAGATAGTTCACCTCAGGTGCCAGCCAATTACAATCCACAGTTACAAAATCTGGCCTCTCTCACTAATGTCATCTTAGGAGGAGACTTCAACGCTAAAGAAAGTAGTTGGTACCTGCACAACCAAAGCAACACTAGAGGCGCCAACATAGCCACACAACTAAATAGCCTCTTCATTCTTAATACAGAAGAAGATACACACATACTACATCAAACAGGATACTCAAACTCCTCCCCAGACATAACGTTATGTTCCCCCCTCACTAGCAACACATACACACTGGAGAACAGAAAAACAACACTCATCACACCACCTGCCCATCATCATTACAACACGTTCTACACTCTGCCCCAACAGCCTTAGGCACACTTACAGAAATTACAAGAAAGCTGATTGGGAACAGTTCAAAAACAGACTGAGGAACAATTCATCACATTAAACAGCACACCCATCATAAACATCAATACAACACTCAAGCCATTTAATCAGACCATCAATAATGCAAACAAATACATACCGAAGGGCAACATTAGGAAATACAACCCAAATTACACTTGCGAAATAGCCCACCTCATAAGGCAACGTAACAACCTCCAAACATAACACACAAACACCACACACAGAAGCCATAAAACAGTAGATACAACACCTCAATACAGAAATAAACAACAAACTTAAAGAAAAACAAATAGAAACATTTAGGGAATTCATAGCAACACTAAACCACTCCACAGATACATCCAGGCTATACAAGACTATAACAGCATTACCCACTCTAACAGCGGCATTTACACCTCACACGCGGCTATCTGTCGCAGCCAAAATAATATCCCACCATATACACAACAAGCTAACATTCTAGTTAATCATTACGCAAAGATAAGTCACTTAAACAGAGAGAACAACCAGAAACACGCAGACAGACAAACAGCCAGACACAAGAAAACCTACAGACTCGACACGACCATTACACCCTTCAATACAGACCAGACCACCAAGATCATCAAAAAATTAAGAATTCGAAGGCTACTGGACCAGACAACATATCTAACATACACCTTAAACATTTGGGCTCACAGGGAATACTAGCTCTCACAAACGGTCATCCCATAAGTAATGCGGCATTTTTTAATTTTTTTTTTTTTCCATTTTTATCATTATTTTACGGATAGAAATCAAACAACTCTTTGAAGTTATTTATATTTAAATATATTATTTAAATATAAATAACTTCAAAGAGTTGTTTGATTTCTATCCGTAAAATAATGATAAAAATGGAAAAAAAAAAAATTTTAAATGCCGCATTACTTATGGGATGACCTAATATTATTCCTGACATATGGAAACAAGGTAAAATCATTACACTACTCAAACCAAACAAAAATCCAACAGATCCAGCTTCCTATAGACCCATTACTTTACTATGCACACCTTCCAAAGTAACAGAAAGACTAATCTTACAAATCACCAACCCACACATACCACTATCGCCTACTCAACATGGATTCAGACCTCATCACTCAACCACGACATTACTCACTAACCTCACGCAGCACATCATGGATGGCATCAACTCCAGACGACCAGCTCAACGTACACTATTAGCAACAATAGACATTAGTAAAGCATTTGATGCTATCCCACACTTCCCTCTCATGAACAAAATACTCAACACAAACATGCACAATAACACCAAAAGGTGGCTGAGCAACTATCTTTCAGGAAGATACTTGCATGTTACATTTAATGGCAAGTCATCCAAAAACAAGCTTTTTCCGAACGGGGTCCCTCAAGGCTCTGTTCTCTCACCAACACTGTTCAACTTATACATGCATGACATTCCAACACCCATAGATAACAAGCTTACTTTATCAGCATATGCAGATGACATCACTCTAACATCCACCCACAACAACATCAACACCGCTACAAATAACCTGCAAACATACATAAACAGTATACAAGACTGGCTCACACACAATAGACTCAAAGTAGCGCCCACAAAATCAACCATCACCTTGCTAACGAGCAACACAAAAGAACACCAGATAACTCCATAGATTACACTAAACAACACCAACATTCCACACACTCACAGGACCAAAATACTTGGGGTCACATACAACACATCATTATCTTTTGCAAACCACATTCAGGACATTATAAACAAATGTACGTCAAGACTTAACACGCTTCGGGTACTAACAGGCACAAACTGGACACCAACAGGAAACAACATCACTCATATACAAACAATATATTCGCTCAGTTATGGACTATGCTAGCCCATGCTGGGCACCCATTATCTCAAACACACACAAACACCTTACAGCCAATATAAAACAACGCACTTCTTATCATTACAGGATATACTCAACACCAATAGAACACCTGCACACAGAAACAAAAATACTGAAAGTTAGGGAACATTTAGACATGAGGGGAACACAATTCATGGCAGCAGCGACAACTAACCCACAACACCCTTGCCACTACATGTACAATCATGCACCAACAACCTCGCACCATTAAAGTAACAACAGAGAGACATTATAACCAAATACTCCATTCCATACCACGCCCCACAGACATCACACAGTACAGAAAACACACACACACACACACACCTAACCCACAAAGCACTAACACGACTTGGTCCGAATACGGTCCTAGGTGCAAAGCCGCCACCCATTGACAGGTCAGAGACCAGCCTGAGCAGATCGGATCGAGTTAACTTTGTACGATTCCGATGTGAACATCACCCCAACTTACAGACATATAAACACAGACTAACAGACTAGACAACTCCACAGACGACACCTGCCACCCGCGCCAGAACACACCACAATCACAAACAATTGAACACATTATGACAGACTCATATAACCAATGTACGGTAGATGGCAGCCGAGTCGACGTGCAGTGACGAATTCACCTGATACAGACACAATCAATGTAGGTCCTTTAGTTACGAAATTGTACGCCGTGTAAACTTTTTTCTTACCGCCCCTCGTATATTCCCTATTGCCATTTTTAATTTCAACTTTTATTAATTTCAAAGACATTATTTGTTTCTCATATTATTTTGGAGAGCCTATCACAATGAAGAGAACTTTTGAAAGTGGATTTCAGAAAAGAAAAAAGCAGCAGCAGCTTGAAAGGCAGATAAAATAATTACTGAAAGTTGACGGTATTTCACTGTTATGAAGGAGGGATCTCAGACTCGAGAGTGTCAGACAGATCCACAACAACCACAAGCATCCACCTCTTTTACTAGAACAGATAATACAGACGCGAATGTGACTACTTCATTTAATCGTGTTACAGAGACTGAAGTCCAGGCTGAGGACAATAAATACACAATGCTCAATGATCTTAGCCTCTGGGGAGTCTTAACCGAGGATGATATTGTATTCTGGTTACAGAAAGGCCCCTCAGAGTGTGAACACTGGGATGGTTTATTTAAGAAATAGAAGCGATTATTCGAAATCAAATCAGATATTGTTCAGTCTTTTTTATTCAACGAAAGCTAATGGGGAAAAATTCAATCGGGAATGGTTAGCATACTCTACAACAACCGGTTGTGTTTACTGTTTTATTTGCAAGCTCTTTTCCACATCATTAACCGCACTGACTAGGATGGGTCTAATGACTGGCGAAACCCCAGTAGTATGGTTCAAAATGGACGAGTGCAGAGATAATGATCAATGTTGCAAAGGGGATGGGGTATGTTGCAAAGGGGGGAGGTTCTATGCAATGAAGGGTGGTGAGGGGTATGCAATGAAGGGGGAAGGGGTATGCAATGAAAGGGGGAGAAGGGAGGATGACCCCCCCAAAGGGGGATGCTTCTTTTCGCCGCGGTTGTTTCGCCGTGGTAGTTTCGCCGCAGTTGTTTCGCCGCAGATTGAATTCGCCGTGAATTCATTCGACGCAGTGCTATTGGCCGCAGCCTAATTTTTCTATTTTTTCTAGATTTTAATTTAAAAGGCAAACATTAAAAATTCTCAAAATTTATTTGTTAAAAATGTACTCCAATTAAAAATTATTTTTATGGACATCTTTGATTGAATAAATATTTTATTTAAAATTTTGAGCTATACCTCTCAAATAGGTTATGTGATCTCTCTCGCCATATTCTGTGACTACTTTCTTGATTCTTTTGTCCGCATCTCGATATTTTTTGAGTTTGACTTTGGTTTATGTCCTGCAATAAGTTTTTCCATATAGACGTCACAACCTTTTTGAACTTTGATCAAACCTTCAATATACTTCCATAATGTAGGATGCTGCATTCCCAACTCGAATGAAATTCTTCGATGTGCAGCTTCAGCGTGATTGTTGGTTCGATCTTCATCATTAAGAGTTGTTTCATAAACGTTCCAAATATCATGTGGAAATAAAGGGTTCCGTCTGCTGTTTCCTCTTCTGTTGTAGCGTCCGACATAGTTATCTTCAAACCATCCAATAATGGTTGAAGATCAGTGGCAGTTCATTGGCTAATGCATCAATGTGGGCATCAATATCGGGAATGGGCACAAAAGCTAAGGCAAGAACCATTTTCGCCTGTAATGCGAAGTCAGGATTAGTGTTGTACTGCTGCAAAGCTCCAATTGAATTGATGTGCCTCAATATATTTTGAGATAAATGGAAAAAGCATCCTTTGATATGTGCGTCCGGAAACATTCCTTCATGGCATTGATAGCGGCTTGCTCAAAATTACAATGAATAGAAAGGGGATTAACGTTTGGCACTAGCGATTTTATAATTTCGATCAGTCGTCGGTAAGTGGAGCGATGCTTATTTTGTAACATGGCATATAAAATTGGATGCACACCTCCAAATCTTTTCACTAAAATACAGTATATTTGTGAAAATAAGGAAGGGGCTGTACTGAACGTACCATCTGCATACCATGTAGTTGAAGATTCTAGATGTTGTAGCCACGTCTCTCTGCCAAATATGATTATTCTCTCATTTCCAACGCCACTATCAGCTAAAAGATAATTTTCTTCTCTGCCATCCCCAAGTTTATACACTTTGTAACCCTCAGGAATTACTAAATTTTCTGGTTAGTTGGGTTTTGAGGAGCTGCTTGTATTTTATTTCTTTTTCTCCGAACTATTTGCTTCATATTACTAGGTGCTGGCACAGAGGCTTGAACAGATTGGGGAATTTGTGAGACACATTCATTAACAACAACACTTGGGGGCTCCAAAGATTGCTCTGCTCGGCGCTTTAAATTGGTTTTCACTTTAGCAACCTCTACATTAATGGCACACGCACAATGAGAATGGCCAGTCACTTCACTTATCACTTCACCATTCCTTGTATGGATTCGTCCATTACATCGTCCTCTTTCTTCACATCTCCAAAATGTCACACTTTTATCTGCTTGAGAATGCTTGTCAAACACGTATAGGTATCCATTGTGATCGAATTTCTCCTTTCCTCTTTTACTAACAATATCGTTTGTAGCCATTGTAAGAGATGGGTTGGAACTGATTTTCAAATCTATGGGCATAATCTTATATACTAATCGGCTTGGAATTTGGTTGGTTGGTCGTATACTAATAGACAGGTAATTTGTTTGGTTGGTCATTTTTATTTTTTAATTTATAGTATGTAAATAAATGACAAAACGTTCAACTTTGTATTTATGTGGCGGCGAATAGCACTGCGTCGAATGAATTCACGGCGAATTCAATCTGCGGCGAAACAACTGCGGCGAAACTACCACGGCGAAACAACCGCGGCGAAAAGAAGGCAACCCCCCCAAAGGGGTTGCCTTAATCTAAGAGAAGAAGAAAAAGGAGAGACGGAGGAGGTCTTTGGGGGAGAAGGTGGGATGTCCTTACCCCCCCAAAGGGAAACCTAACGTAAGTCTTAACTAAGAAGGAAGGAGAGAGAGATCTTTATTCCGCCGAAGTTCGCATCATTTTGACCATTCTGAAGCCAGGCAGCTCTTATATAGAGGTAGGTTGAGTTGCCGGATACCACTTTTTATTTTAATTGTTCAGGTATACATTAATGGGTTGAGTTGCTAGATACCACCATTTGTTTTATTTACATGAGTTGCCAAATAGTGTTTTAATTGTTCAGGTATACATTATTAGGGTGAGTTGTTAGATATCACCATTTATTTTAATTTTTATTTATATTATGGAGAGTTGCTAAATACCACCATTTATTTTAATTTTTACTTATATGAGGATAGTTGTCAGCTACCACCATTTATTTTAATTCACACGAGTTACCAAAGCAAGTGAACTTTCTCCTTAAAGTTATTCAACAAGAGAACTAATTATTTTAGCAATAAGAGAAATACATTCAATCTGAAATAAATAAAACACCATTACAGCATTCTGTTTATTCAGACGAAGAAATATACATTGGAATGATAAAAAAACAAATAAAAAATAATATAAGATATACGAAACGTATAATCGTCAAAACGTTAAATATATTGAAAATAAAATACATACACTTTTTAATTCACACGAGTTACCGTTTTCAAAAGCAAATGAACTTTCTCGTTAAAATGGTTCAGAAAGAGAGTTAATTATTAAAACGAATCCCAATATTAACTCTGTCTATTTAATTATGACACTTTTCTTGCAATTGAAAAAGCAAATTGCATCAGAAAATAACATTACACACCTTTTATATATATATATATATATATATATATATATATATAAGAAAAACAATAATTATTTAAACGTCGTTCTGTTTACTTTGACAATCCTTTACACACGATGGAATGAACCAAAATGAAAATAAAAATAGTATAAGAAAGTTATATGAACGATGAATAAATGATCAAAAAAATAAAATAAAATGCATAAACATCAATACAGGTGAAACAAACACACACACACACACCACCCGCACGCACAATTATATTAATGATAAATAAAATGGAAATGAACACATTCACTTTGTTCTATTTAATTATGACAATCCTTTCTTGCAATTGAAAAAACAAATTGCAACAGAAAAATAACATTACACACCATTATATATATATATATATATATATAAGAAAAACAATAATTATTTAAACGCCGTTTTATTTACTTTCTTTCAAATCGTCTCTGCAAGAAAAGTGTATAAAATGGATGCAAGTGAGCCTTCGAGGCAAAGAGAGGCAAAGGCTGACCACGAACTAGACACCTCGGAATGTGTGGGGGCAAACTTTCACCAAAATACTCGCTTCCGTCTCCACTCGCTTCATGAGATTGCTTTTCCTTGTATATAAAATGTTTTTATTACTTCGGTGTTTATATGTCTTTAAGTGTAATTTGCATGGTATCATATTCAAAATTATTGTCTGTTATTGAACGAATAAAAAAATGGAAAGAATTGAATAAAATTACTTTTGCTAGTGAAGGTAAAACTGAATTTAAAATTCATATATATATATATATATATATATATATATATATATATATATATATATATATATCATATATATATATATATATATATATATATATATATATATTAGGGTGTTTCATAAATTAAAAGTTTGGAAAAATTTTAATCCACATGGATCCCCTTGTTCCATTTGCTGAGGAGACTGATAAACCGAAGTATTAATTCAATAGTTTAAAGTTTACGGGTCCCCAGTTTGATGCTCTGGCAGATCATAAACGGAAAAAATTAAACAAAAATCTGTCAATGAATTTTTTATTCAACAAACGAGTACCATTTCACTACACATTTTCACAAGATACAAAAAACAACCACTTCTTGCGAATCATTTGTCCATGAAATCCTTCTTGGTTTTATTCGGGTATTTCGCCCTATGCTGCATCACAGTTTTGAGCAAATACTGCTTCTGCTCTTCGTTCTTCGTCAGAGAACAGTTGAACTCTTTGGTGAGCGCGATGGCTCTTTCGGCCGGATCGTTGAACAGAGATTTTGTTAACAGTTGGCCGCTGCTTGCTTGAAGCCCTCTACTTCAGTCACTCGGCAACTGGCTTTTTCAAGAATTCTGTGTCCAAGTCGAATGCATGGAAGAAAGCCATCGTCTTTCCTGTCACGAACTCCGCCAGGTGTTTCGAGGCAAGATTCCTGACATTCTTCCCTTGGGGTCGCTTGAGTTCCTTTTTCGATGCGGGCTTACCCAAACTGACGACCATCTGAGCCTTTTCTTCATCTGCCACATCTGCGTCGAAGAACGCCATGGCAATAAGAGTCTCAGAGATGTACCATAGGTGTCGAGACATGGCTTCTTGCGCAGCGTTAACACACGAATCCCGACATGGCAAAGGCTTCCGCGTCACGCAGAAATTCCAGATCAACTGCGGCAGCCTTGCTTGAGGTTGCAGCACGAGTCCAACCTCGGATGTAGACGAGGGACACGAGAGACCTACCGCTGTCAGAGCTTCCAACTCGTGACTCGACATCTTGAACTGCTTCTTCAGTAGAATTACTTTCAAGGAGTAGATGGCTATCGCCATCCATCGAGCGTGATGGTAAGCGCCAGGGGCTCTGAGAGGGAAATCCCCACTTTTGCTTCTCCCAGGAAGATGAGAACCAACTGTAGCAGTTCCTTGTAGTCATCGCGCTGATGCGACGTGCTCACCATCCCTCTCACCAGCAGGACTGACTTCTCCCTCAGTTCCCTCATAGAGTCATTGACTTGAGCAAAATCGTACGGCCGCACGTCCAACCGGTCGATGAACTTCCATTGTGCCTGAAACCTCTTGAAACGGGTAATATCGGGGCCACTGAAGGGCCGTATGCACGCTTGAAGACGGAGCTGAGGATGACTTCATAGATGTGATGCCGACAGGGGAAGTACATGAGTTCTCTGCCAAGACCTTTCTCAATCAGGACGCAGGCCCCGATATAATCCCGGTGTTCGAACGACTGTCGTGGTCGAAAGACAGTCCCCGCACGCGCTCTTCCATCCTGTGTTCCTTGACCAAATCCAAGCAAACTCGCGCTATCTTCACGCCGGTTCCGGACGTCACCTTAGGAACGCCGAGCAACTTCTCCTTGCCGTCGCCAGAGACGAGGACGGCGATCCGGTCAACGCTCTCCTTCCATTGCTCATTGTCAGGTAGGAGCTTACCGTCCCAATGCAAGACAAGAGGCTGACCAGGACAAACTTCGTCGGATTGATAACTTTCAGCAGCCACCTTCCTGAGAGCCTTGCGTGTGCGGTACATGGTACTGGCAGAAATGGACAGTTCATCCAAGTCAAAACCTAGTGATTTAGCCGCTGCAGCGTACGGCATAGCTGAATCGCGGTACGAAATATTCAGCCGATCGTAGGTAGTCGTCACATCCTGTGAGATCAGATTCCTGCGTCGCTTCTTGGTATTTCCCTTGGAGGAGGATGGAAAAACTTCCACGGTTGGGTCAACGACATCTGAGTCAGTCTCTGACGAAGTTGAAATCACTAAAGCCCCCGTATCTTCTGCAGCTCCTTGTTCTTTCCTGGCCTTCTCCTGTTGTTCCTTAATCTTGTCCAGCCTCTTCCTTTTCCTAATCTCCTTATAATGAAGCTTCATGTCAACAGGGCCCATGCTGCAGGAATTTAGATCTTCACGCTGCATGTCGAGAAAGTGGATGTCCTCCTGATTCTTCATCATTTCCTTAGCCTGTGAATGAGCAATGTCCATGATCTCCTTCGCTATTGCCTCCTTGAACATCGCCTCCTTCACTCGGAAGGACTCTGCTTTGTGACTTGTGCTTCACAAGCCGGTCGTATTCCTTGAGAAGGGATTCCATCTTCCTCAAGGCCGAATCTCGACGCATCATGGGGATTCTCGCTCTCTCCCAAAATATGAGACAGGCATCCAGGCACAGGTTCAGGCATTTAGTACGTCCAAATTTTTGCTCCTTTTGGTGGTAAAAGTACTTTTTGAGTACTTGCAACTGAGTTGGAAGGCCACTTGATGTGATGTTCGCATCCGTCTGGCCAATAAGAAACACTTCTGTTTTCGCTCTGGTAGACACCTGGAAAAGAAAACAACTAAATAATTCCACAGAAATAATTTCACATCGTAATTAATTTCATTAATTAAATAAAGAAAAGCAGTAACTGGGACTCGAACCAGTGTCATAGCCGTTTGGCGGCATCGCTCAAGTCGGCGTACACAGCACGCTATCCACTACACCATCTAGGGAGTGGATAGCGTGCTGTGTACGCCGACTTGAGCGATGCCGCCAAACGGCTATGACACTGGTTGGAGTCCCAGTTACTGCTTTTCTTTATTTATAAAACTGATACGTGTACACTACGTTCTCTTTGACAATTCATTAATTAAATAAATTTCAATACCGCAGTAAAATTACATTAATTAGTATCATAAATAATTACCAGCTTAGTTGTCCAATATGCAACAGACTAATTAATTTCATGTAATATTAATAATAAATATCACTACCACAGAAAAATGACAGAAATTAAATAATAATAAATTTCAATACCACAGTAAAATGAGATAATTAGTAGCATATATAATTACCTCCATAGTTGTCCAATAGGCTATACAACCAACCGCTCAAGTGACGAAGAAACCGTCTTCACTGCAGGCAGGCGAGAAATGAACTGACAAAAAGTCGTCAAAGTTGGGGACCTCTAAATGCAGCGCGATCTGGTTCAAACTTGCACAAACGTGTTTTCTTGTTCTTTAGAATACGGAGAAACGTGTGGATTAAACCTCCAAGCTCATTTTTATTTTACCCTATAGGTATGAAACACCCTAATATATATATATATATATATAAAGAGAGAGAAAGTGAGAACCACACACACACACACACACACACACACTGACTTCTTTTACATGCGACTTTCCCATCCTTCATGCAATAAAAAAGTTCTCTTTTATTGGTAACCTTCGATTAGCATCCCCCCGAATTGTTCATTTTAACCATGGTCAAACCTTTTGCTCCGCCTTAGACCTACAGTTTAACGTGGAACCGAACTAAGCTGCAGCACGGGCGGGCAGAAATTGCATGGGATGCATTACTTATTGAGGTACTTCTTGTCTTTGTAACTCCCTATCTTTCATGTACACTTTCCACATTGTGTCCGGCAACTATTACGGAAACTCTCTTCAAATTTGTTGTGTTCCAATTAGTAATTTTTTTTAAACTTTTTACAAATAATAATATTTAGTAAATAAATTATGAACATTCCAATTAGTAATTTTTAAACTTTACAGTACCCCCACTTCTATTGCGTAAGCAAAAATTTTAAAATATTCTTAATCACTAGAATGGTGAGAGGGAAATTTTCAAATTGATCCGAGGTTTCCTCCACAATTACAATCATACTGATTCCTCACCCAACGAAAAAATTTGTACGAAAATTATAAGACCCCCTACAGAGATTCCCGTGGTCATTATTATCACTATTATTTTTATGGGGGAAACAAAGTGTTAATTAATTTTTTTTAATTCTCTTTTTATTCTAAGATAAGAAAAATTCGTTTCCAGTCTTTGATGATTTAAAAAGAAAAAATACCCTATTCTAAATATCGCCTCAGATGTTTTAAGCAATACATTTAAAACTATATCCGTAAGAACTAAACTATAACAATAACACTTCTTTTCGTTGTAAAGGCATCACATAATTTCACGCAGAATAAATACAAAAATATGGACACAAATTCACCTTAATATATATATATATATATATATATATATATATATATATATATATATATATATATATATATATAGTGGTCTACATATCGAGTAAACACGAGGCTTCAGAAACTGATTCCTAATTCATCACATTGCTACAAGCACGTTTTAAAAACGTGGGTATCTTATAATTCTCATAATCGTGTGGAAAATGCGCCAAATACCTCATTCTACATAGATCTATAGTTTAACATGATCAACGATCCATCAGCACCCATCATCTTAAACATTAGATTCCCTTAATTTAATATTGTTTCCCCTCACAGATAAATTATTTATTTTTTCAGACCCTGAAGTTTACACATAGCGTATACAATTATTAAATTAGTAGTACAAGAAATAAAATCCACAAAGTAAAAACGAAAATCGCATGTAATTATTGACTAAATGACATTCTCAGGAAGGGAGATTAGGTGACTTATAGCGATATATATATATGTTTCTCATATATATATATATTTAGGTTGTCTTATTTTATTCTTATTTGTTCTTTTAGATAGGAAGAAAAATAAACAGAAAAGAGAGATAAGCGAATATTCCAACCATAAAAAATGAGAACACGGTTATAGACAAATAAAAATAAACCATATCTAGCTCTCTCTCTCTCTCTCTCTCTCTCTCCTCTCTCTCTCTCTCTCTCTCTCTCGCTAAGATGCTGGAATTTGTCGGAGATATGTCCCAAAATTACGTCAAATTATATATATATATATATATATATATATATATATATGTGTGTGTGTGTGTGTTCTAAGTTTCTAAATTCCAATTAGTAATTTTTTAAGCTTTTCACAATTTCTGCTACGAAATAGGATGCCCATTTATCTACCAACCAACCAGATTTTCGTGCATTTTCACGAACTAAACACATTTTATTCACACTCCGGCACACTATTTGAGAGAAGCATGTGCCCATATTTTTCCTTTTGCCTAGCAAACGATACTCGTCTCTGAATTTTATTAAATATTCACGCAGACCTTTAGCCACAATCTCACTACAAACCTCGTCATGATATATATTAATATAGTGATAAAAATATTTAAGATTCTCCATGATAACGAGATTTACATTCTCACTCGCAGGATACGAGTAGTCGGTATGGTGTAACATGATATAATATCGCTTGTCACACCACTCATCAACAAGACTCACTACCCATAACCGTTGTTTCTCTTCTGAACGTGCTGATTCTTTTACTTCACGGTATGTTTAGTTCTTACGGATATAGTTTTAAATGTATTGCTTAAAACATCGGATGCAATATTTAGAATAGGGTATTTTTTCTTTTTAAATCTTCAAAGACTGGAAACACGAATTTTTCGTATCTTAGAATTAAAAGAGAATTAAAAAAAATTAATTAACACTTTGTTTCCCCCATAATAATAATAGTGATAATAATGACCACGGGAATCTCTGTAGGGGTCTTATAATTTTCGTACAAATTTTTTCGTTGGGCGAGGAATCAGTATGATTGTAATTGTGAAGGAAGCCTTGGATCAATTTGAAAATTTCCCTCTCACCATCCTAGTGATTAAGAATATTTTAAAAGTTTGCTTATGCAATAGAAGTCGTGGTACTGTAAAGTTTAAAAATTACTAATTGGAATGTTTGTAATTTATGTATTAAATATTATTATTATAATTTGTAAAAAGTTTAAAAAAAATTACTAATTGGAACACAACAAATTTGGAAAGAGCTTCTGTAATAGTTGCCGGACACAATGTGGAAAGTGTACATGAAAGATAGGGAGTTACAAGGACAAGAAGTACCTCAATAAGTAATGCATCCCATGCAATTTCTGCCCGCCCGTGCTGCAGCTTAGTTCGGTTTCCACGTTAAACTGTAAGTCTAAGGCGGAGTAAAAGGTTTGACCCTGGTTAAAATGAACAATTCGGGGGGATGCTAATCGAAGGTTACCAATAAAGTAGAACTTTTTTATTACATGAAGGATGGGACAGGGACAACAATGTGGTAAGTTTTAGGAAAAGTCGCATGTAAAAGAAGCCAGTGTGTATGTGTGTGGTCCTCACTCTCTCTCTCTCTCTCTCTCTCTCTATATATATATATATATGTATATAAGAATTTTAAATTTAGTTTTACCTTCACTAGCAAAAGTAATTTTATTCAATTCTTTCCATTTTTTTTTATTCGTTCAATAACAGACAATAATTTTGAATATGATACCATGAAAATTACACTTAAAGACATAACAACGAAGTTAATAAAAACATTTATATACAAGGAAAAGCAATCTCATGAAGCGAGTGGAGACGGAAGCGAGTATTTTGGTGAAAGTTTGCCCCCACACATTCCGAAGTGTCTAGTTCGTGGTCAGCCTTTGCCTCTCTTTGCCTCGAAGGCTCACTTGCATCCATTTTATACATTTTTTCTTCCAGAGACGATTTGAAAGAAAGTAAATAGAACGGCGTTTAAATAATTATTGTTATTGCAATTTGTTTTTTCAATCGCAAGAAAGGATTGTCATAATTAAATAGACAGAAGAAAGTGAATGTGTTCATTTATTATTTAATATAATTGTGTGTGTATTTCACCTGTATTGATGCTTATACATTTTTTATTTTATTTTTTGATCATATATATTCATCGTTCATATAACTTTCTTATACTATTTTATTTTTATTTTGATCATTCCATCGTGTGTAAAGGATTGTCAAAGTAAATAGAACAACGTTTAAATAATTATTGTTTTTCTTATATATATATATATATATATATTATATATAAGAAAAGTAAATATTTTAATAATAATATTTTAATATTTTAATAATAAGGTGTGTGTATATCAGGCCATCCCATAAGTAATGTCGTTTTTTACGATAGATTAAGTTTAAACTAGTCCTACTCAGTTTAAGCATAAATTTTCCGAAGGTTATATCTAAGAGGAGATCTATCGTGTTTCACTACATACTTCACAGACATTGACCAGTGAAGACGTGTGTTTTGCTTTTTGTGAACCCCTCATAAACATGGCGGTATCAGAAGAGCATATCCGGCATATAATGCTTTAAGAGTTCAAAAAAGGGAATAGTGCTACTGAAGCAACGCGAAACATTCAGGACGTTTATGGCAACGATATTCTGCATGTGAGGAAATGTCAAAGATGGTTTCAAAAGTTTAGGAATGGTGACTGCTGTTTGACAGATGCAGCACGCTCTGGACGCCATGCTGAGTTTGATGATGACCTACTGTTAGCCGCACTTGAAGAAGACTGTTTAACAACTGTCGAAGAATTGGCCCAGAAACTCAATTCATCCCCGTCCACTATCCATCGACATTTGCAACAACTCGGGAAAGTGCCTAAGTTGGGAAAATGGGTGCCACATGAATTGTCGGTCGACAATCTGAGGGTGCGAATAAACATTAGCACAGCTCTTCATTCCCGTGAACTCCAAGATCCGTTTTTGCACCGTTTAGTGACGTGATGAAAAGTGGATATTGTACCAGAATGTTAAGCGCCGTCGACAGTGGGTTTGTGCCGGAGAACCTGCGACACCACAGCCAAAACCAAATCTTCACCCTCGGAAGGTGTTGCTTAGTGTTTGGTGGGATAAAGGTGGTGTAATACACTTTGAAACCTTACCACACAACCAAACAATCACCGCTCAAGTCTACTGTCAACAACTGGATCGATTGAACACTGCACTAAAAGAAAAGAGACCTTCTTTGGTTAATAGGAAAGGAATCGTGTTCCACCACGACAACGCACGTCATCATACCGCTCGGATCACTTCTGCAAAAATTGAGGAGCTTGGGTGGGAAAAACTTCCACAGCCTCCATATTCTCCAGACCTTGCGCCTTCAGATTATCATCTTTTCATGAGTCTGCAAAACTATCTTGACGAGAAACAGTATACTTCTTTAGATGACCTGCACACCAGTCTTTATACGTTTTGCCTGAAAACCGCCTGAATTTTATAAACATGGCATTGAAAAGCTTGTAGGACGTTGGCAGAGTGTCATTGATTCCGATGGAAAATAAATACTAGATTAAAAACTTTCAGTTGAGTTCTTTTTGTCCTTCAAATTCCGATCTAAAAAACATTACTTATGGGATGACCTGATATATATATAAAAAAAGGTGTGTAATGTTATTTTCTGATGGAAGTTGCTTTTTCAATCGCAAGAAAGGATTGTCATAATTAAATAGACAGTTAATATTGGGATTCGTTTTAATAATTAACTCTCTTTCTGAACCATTTTAAGGAGAAAGTTCATTTGCTTTTAAAAACGGTAACTCGTGTGAATTAAAAAGTGTGTGTATTTTATTTTCAATATATTTAACGTTTTGACGATTATAGTTTCGTATATCTTATATTTTTTATTTTTAGTTTTTTTTTATCATTCCAATGTATATTTCTTCGTCTGAATAAACAGAATGCTGTAATGGTGTTTTATTTATTTCAGATTAAATGTTTTTCTTTTATTGCTAAAATAATTAGTTCTCTTGTTGAATAACTTTAAGGAGAAAGTTCACTTGCTTCGGTAACTCGTGTGAATTAAAATAAATGGTGGTAGCTGACAACTACCCTCATATAAATAAAAATTTAAATAAATGGTGGTATTTAGCAACTCTCCATAATATAAATAAAAATTAAAATAAATGGTGATATCTAAGAACTCACCCTAATAATGTATACCTGAACAATTAAAAACACTATTTGGCAACTCATGTAAATAAAATAAATGGTGGTATCTAGCAACTCACCCTATTAATGTATACCTGAACAATTAAAATAAAAAGTGGTATCTGGCAACTCAACCTACCTCTACATAAGGCATGCTTGGCTTCAGAAGGAGCTTAATGATGCGAACTGCGGCGGAATAAAGATCTCTCTCTTCTTCCTTCTTAGTTAAGGCTTAGGTTAGGTTTCCCTTTGGGGGGTAAGGACATCCCACCTTCTTCCCCAAAGACCTCCTCCGTCTCTCCTTTCTCTTCCTCTCTTAGGGTAAGGCAACCCCTTTGGGGGGAGGTCATCCTCCCTTCTCCCCCCAAAGCTCCCTCCCTTCTTCCTCCCCTCTTCCCCCTTCATTGCATACCCCCTCCCCCCTTCAGTGCATACCCCAACCCACTTCATTGAATACCCCCACCCCTTTACAACATTGCAACATTGATCATTATCTCTGCAACATCTCTGCACTCGTCCATTTTTCGCCCATACTACTAACCCCATTGCAATTCAAAATCATGCGAATTCTGGGGAGCGTAGAACAGCTTTCTTTACACATTTGACGAGGATTCGCGGGTTAACCTTGGATTCACACCTGCTGAAAGATGAAACAAGGACAAGAGTACTGGAGGCATGTACTTGAACGTATTACTGCAGTTGTGTGCACATTAGCAGAACGTGGATTAGCATTAGGGGAGGCAATGAAAAGCTTGGGTCGCCCCATAACGGGAACTTTCTTGGTTTGATAGAACTCATTGCTAAGTTTGATCCATTTCTTTCTAACGATATTAAGCATTATGGAAGTAGTGGATCTGGAAAGCCTTCGTATTTGTCTAAAACAATATGCAATGAATTCATCCAGCTTATGGCTAAAAAGGTAAGAGAATCTATTTTGGAAGACTTGAGAAAAGCAGGATACTTCAGTTTGTCTGTTGACCCTACACCAGATCTTTCACATGTTGATCAACTAACTGTTATTGTCAGATATGTCTCTCGATGATGGTCTTCCCACTGAACACTCTATCTTTCCTTGAATTAGATAAGCACAGTGGTGAAAGTATGGCTAACATAGTGCTGGATTATCTCGCCAATGATTGCAAAGTTGACTTTGGTAAGTGCAGAGGACAGTCATATGATAATGCAGCGAACATGTCAGGGGGGTATAATGGCATGCAGCAGAAACTTCTAGAGAAAAATAAGTATGCCATATATATTCCTTGTGCTGGACATTCACTTATCCTTGTTGGTCGTGCTGCAGTTGATTGCTGCCTAAATGCAGTAAATTTTTGTTGTGTTGTGCAACAGCTATACACATTCTTTTCTGCCTCTACAAAACGTTGGGCAGCACTTAAATCATATTTGGGCCCTGATTCCACAGTACCAAAACGCCTCTCTGACATTAGGTGGGAAGCACATGCAAAGGCCACTTCAGCCCTAGCTGAGGGGTATGATTCAATTATTGATGCCCTCACTCATGTCCATACTGATGACAATGAAAAGGGTGATACAAGGAGAGAGGCCGGCATTCTGTTGGAGAAAACGGAGTTATTAGAGTTTGTGTTTATTTTTAATCCTCTGGAACCGTTTATTAGATCAGTTCCACAAAACTAGCAAGGCTCTACATGATGCACAGATAACTCTTAGTACATGTGCCAAGCTTTACACGCCACTTACTTCTTGAAAGACACCCGTGAAAGTTTTGGTGAAAGTGGATTAAAAGCAAGAGATCCTGCCTTCGGTAGACTACAAATGTGCGAATAAAAGAAAAAGATTGAGAAGAAAAGAAATCAACGATAGTGATGCACCTAATGCCGATGAAACAAGTTTCGAATTAAATCTTTTATTCCTATGATTGATGCTCTTGAAACAAATTCAAATAAAAGAGCAAACATATACGAAAATGTTGCAAGCAACTTTTCCTTTTTGGTTGATGTAGATGCTTCGGAAGAACAGCTGAGTGAAGGTGTAAAGCTTCTGGTTAAAGACTATCCTGAAGATGTCGATGTCACTTTTGTTGGAGAATTAAAACACTTTCATGCTTACATCAAACAAAATTACTCAAATAAAAGACATTTATGTCACCAGGATCTGTATCAAATCATCATCCCTAATGTAGAAGCAATACTGCGACTCTTTTTTAGTCTAATGATAACGAATTGCTCAAGTGAAAGCTTATTTTCGCGATTGAAAAGAATAAAAAATGTACTACGGACGACAATGCTACAAGAAAAGCTGTCTGCGCTAACCATTTTGTGCATAGAGAGTGACAAACTTCGTAGTTTATCCTTTAACGACATTATCAATGATTTTGCCATAAAAATCACGAAATAAAACGTTTTTAATACAAATGAGATCCGTTTCCATTTAATAACTGCTGATCTGTACAAATGCTCTACTGTTGCTGTAGAATAAAAGTTTTAATACCAAATTTGAAAACATACTAAGGTATCTTCATTTGAGGATATCTCGATAATGCAAATTGGCTTATTGCAAGATAATTTTTTTTAGTTAGATCATTAGTTTTTAATTTTTTGTTGCAACCTTTGCCTGCATCTGTATAATATATGCATGAATAATTAGAATATTTTTAATTGGTAACGCCATGGGGCCTCGTAATCTAAGCATAGCTTAGGGCCTTATCATTTCTAAATCCGGCACTGATCTTATATAATTGTTTGTACTACCCCGTACTGTAATTCCATACTGTAGATGTGGATGACTAAATGAGTAATACAGTGTGAGGTGAGCCTTTTGAGTTTGAATATTATGTAGAGAAACCTATGATATGTTGAAATTTAATTTGTCATCTAACTTTATGCCAAGAACTTTAACGTCATTTACTTTTGTGAGAGAAGTGTTTTCATTTATTAACCTTTAATCCCTACCCATTATAAAAGTTACGTTAGCAATACACGGGGTACTGGGATACACCAGTACCTCTGGTAGGGTTTAAGGGTTAATGGAGTGTGCGCGATAACAGGATTTTTTCGTTACAATCATATCTGATGATTTTGTCAAGTTTAGTAAATGTTTATTTGTTTATTTCTAATTGCCTGTTCATTTCATTTATTAGGGGGTTGACAATGTGGTTTCGGTACATAGTTGCTATGCATTGTATTTTGAGATTCAACAATTTCATTCACAGATCTGACTAAGAATATGCAAAGTGTTAATCATAGAAAAAATTATAAAATCAATAAAACAAAAATAGAAGTTAATAATAATAATAATAATAATAATAATAATTTAGAAGAGAAAGAAGAAAAGAAGTTAAAAATTAAGAGGAGAAATGTATAACAGCGAAATAATATTGAAAATAAGGACAAGAAATGGAAAACTAATAAATAATGAGAAATATAATAAAGCAAAAACTAATATTATGTAAATAACTCAGTGGGGTTATAGTGTTATAACAATATTTAACGGAATATACCCTCAGTTACACTCGGTTAAGGTTCAGTTATTTGTATGTGTTGTTGGGAATTAATGTTAACAAAAAACAAATATTTTATAGTTCAGTTTAATTTATGAGCATTTGGGGACCCTTCGACAAGGGATAACCTGCATTTGTCTGTATGTGATGTATGTTGAATGCATACAAGCGTATGTATGCATGCGATGAGGTTGAGGTTGGATTAGACTTTGTATACAAAAAAAATGATTTGTTTACAAATAAAGGGTTGTTAAACACACACACACCACACACACACACACACACACACACACACACACACACACACGAGTGCGTGTGTGTGTGTACATGTGAGAAAAGTAAAGACAAACTGTAAGGGGAAAGACTCAAACATTTTTCTAAAATATCAGTAAAAAAAGAAACCATAAATGAGGTCTTGACGTAGATACGAGTAATTTATTTGTCACCTGTTGCGTTTGTAAAACTTGGTCGACTTGAGATGCCGATTTTGGAAATCCCTGTTTGGGGAACCCTACTCTTGGAAATAAGATGACCGAACCAAACTGATCTACCTGCAAATTATATATATATATATATATATATATATATATATATATATAGGGTAAGTCAAAAGTCCTGCCTCAAAGGTATTTATTGCATAGTTATTTTGAGGCATGACTTTTGACTCACCTTGTATATATAAATATATATATACAGGGTGTTTGAAAACTTTCTGTACAAATTGTAATGGGGGATAGGCAACACCAAGACAAACCCTTTTCGTCTATAAGTGTATGTCCGCTGACGTCACCATTCGGCGCGAGAGGGCGCCGCTGCATTTGGCTAAAAGGTGAAGTGGGCTAGACTCGCGCGTGCCGCGGGCATTCTTAAATCGGACGTAGTACGCGTAACATGTTTATTTAAAGAAGGCATGTTTATTTAAAGAAGGTGCTGAAAGTTGCGACCGGTAGCATCAATGCATGCCCGACAGCGTCGAAGCATTGACCGACGTACACGTCGAAAGATTCCCGGCATTTCGGGAACAGTTCCAGCGGCGACAGCGATTCTTGCTACGAGGTCTTCTTCTGAGTAAATGGGAGTCTCGTACACGAGGTTCTTCATGTGTCCCCACAGGAAGAAATCGAGGCATGTTAAATCGGGCGATCTCGGTGGCCAGGCTACGGGCCCACCCCGGCCTATCCATCGGTCCCCAAAAGTGGCGTTCAGATAATCCCGCACATCGTTGCTGGAGTGTGCTGGGGCCCCGTCGTGTTGAAACCACATTCGTCTACGAATAGCCACGGGAACATCTTCCAGCAGTTCCGGCAACGTTTCTTCAAGAAATATCCGATAAACCCGCCCGTCGAGTCGGGCAGGCAGCAGGTACGGCCCAATCAACTTGCCATGGACGAAACCCGCCCAAACATTGACGGCGAACCGTTCTTGATGAGCATGCACCCGTGTAGCATGTGGATTTGCGTGCGCCCACACGTGAGAATTGTGCATGTTGAACACACCCTCACGTGTGAAACAGGCCTCATCTGAGAACAGCACATAAGCCGGAAAATTAGGCTGCACCGCTGTCTGCTGCAGAAACCAGGGTGCGAATTCCACACGAAGAGGGTAATCCCGAGGTTGTAATGCCTGGACTCTCTGACGATGAAACGGATGTAACTGCTGCTCGTGCAACACACTCCAGACCAGGTCGTGGTTCATACCGAGGATACGTGCAACACCTCGCGTGCTTGCGCTTGGATTGTCCTCAAATCGCCGTAGGATTTCTTCTTCCATGTCAGGAGTGCGCACGTTTCTCTCCCGACCAGTGTCATGCATGTTTGCATGGAATGTTCCAGTTTCTCGCAGTCGCCGATGCAAATGCGCAAACGTTTGGTGGTTTGGCACACGTCTGTTTGGGAAGCGCTGTCGGTACAACCTCACAGCAGCTCTTCCGTTTCCATTGACAGCCCCATACACCATATGCATGTCAGCCATCTCAGCAGTCGTGAAGCACTCCATGTTACGCGTACTACGTCCGATTTAAGAATGCCCGCGGCAAACGCGAGTCTAGCCCACTTCACCTTTTAGCCAACTGCAGCGGCGCCCTCTCGCGCCGAATGGTGACGTCAGCGGACATACACTTATAGACGAAAAGGGTTTATCTTGGTGTTGCCTATCCCCCATTACAATTTGTACAGAAAGTTTTCAAACACCTGTATATATATGTATCACAAACACACACACACACACAAGGTGAGTCAAAAGTTCTGCCTCAAAAATAACTATACAATAAATACCTTTGAGGCAGGACTTTCGACTCACCATATATATATATATATATATATATATATATATATATATATATATATATATATATATATATATATACCGGGTGGGCCAAAAAAAAACTATTCCCCTGATTTTGAACAATATAATTTTACCTTTATCAAATGTTATTTGTACAATAAATGTATATGTCCTGTGTAGAATTTCATGGTCTATCTTGTGGTGAAGTTGGATTTTTGCTAACTGTAACTATTGTTTTTTAATTCAGTGTTATGCAGACACGGGTAGAAAAACTTTGTTTCTATACAGTTACCTAATTGAGTCCAAGATTATGCCGAATGTGCCCTCCTCCATTATCAATACACGCTTGCAACTTTGACTTCTCCCTTATCGACGACAGTACCGCATCAAGAATTTTTTCTTGGTAATTAATAAGCAGCAGTGATTTTGGCATTTTGATAAAAAAAAAGGCAATCTCTGACTTCTCTAACCTTGAAATAAAGATGGTAACCATGATTTTTTGAGAAAAATGCGCACGTTCCCTGCAAAGTCGATCTATACTGATAGATTTTTTGTCCTGTCTTCCATAAACTCGGTCATTTTGTGTGTTTATTGTTGAAGCAACCGTAAAGGTCTTCTCGTCGCTGAACCATATTTTCGACACTTCTCTGTCTGGGAATCGATTTAACAGAGCACGACATTTTTCAACTCGTGCTTGCTTATTTGATGCAGAGAGCTTATGAACTTCGACTCTTTTAAAACATTTAAGACCCAGATCATCTTTTACTATACGACGAACACTAGAGCGAGAAATACCAGTAGATTTTGAAATTTCTCTAACGGACTTGTGGATGTTGGGCCGTTCTTCTTGACTGCATATCATGGATGAAACCGTGTCAATATTTTAGTCAGTACTTGATGTTTTTGGCCTTCCACTGCCTTTTCGTTTGGTCGAACCTGTGATATCGATTTTCTTTATGAAATATTGAAGTCCAGGTATCGTCCATCGTTTATTTGGAAACTCTTTCTTCATTCGTTTTGCACCCGTGTTTCTCCTTACGCAGGTTCAATATCAATGCTTCATCTTCCAAAGAGTATTTCATTATGTTATAACTTGTTCACCATTTATAGCAGAATGATGGTTGAAATAAAAAAGGAAATAAATTAATTATTTTGTGTAAAAATTAGGAAAATTAATTATTTATGGAAAAACTGACTATCATCTGAAAGTATCAGTTGCTGACTTTGACCGCCTTTCAATTGAGCACCATATTCTGATACCTCCCTCCAGTTGTGAGCCTGTACCTCTACTCCTGGGGCGTTGAGTTTAGATTCAAAGCCAGTGTTTGAAAGAGTAAAAGTATGGGTACAACATACGCCCTCAGCAGTAAGATCAATATACAGGGTGCCACAATATTTTTTAAAAGGTTGGGTAATAGTTTTTTTTGCCCACCCTGTATATATATTTATATATATAATAATCTTTTTATTCAGGCAATCCACGCACAAAGAGCACTTCGTAACACGGTGTGAGTGATAGCTACATTTGAGTAGCCCTTCAGGCGTAACTGTACTCGCTCACTCAGCAGTACATTACAAATTGATCTATTTACATAGATCACTTTTGAGAAGAAAAGGGAGAGTTTTGATAATTTTGGCAACTAAATTACTTTGGCTTTCAATCGTTCACTTCCAGTTTTAGAATTCCTATTTTAAACTGGAAATTCCAGTTTTAAAGTGGAAATCCCAATTTTGGAACTCCCAATTTGGAATCTCAAAATGTCTTAAACACAAGCAAAGAAATTAAAGAAATTTTTGTCTCGAAGTTTCATAATGTTTCTAATTGAAATTGCGGACGATAATGTTTGTTTTAATATCAAATGAACTTTAAGACGAACAAATTAATGAATAAAATACATTGTAAATTACTTTATTTGTATACTTTCCAAGTTAATTTGTTTTGTATGATGGGGTTGTAGTTTTATCAGATATAATGCATATTAATAGTGTATGTATGTGTGTATGTACAATACTGTTCAAAAGTTTGGAAATACCGGTGGTATATCGGTATTTATAGCCATCATCGGTCGTATATGTACATTTTGAATGAGGCAGCAGCATATACTGTAGTGCAAAACACATGTTATTTTAATAAATAATTATATAGACAAAGTTTTATTATATATATATATATATATATATATATATGTGTGTGTGTGTGTGTGTATATATATATATATATATATATATATATATATATATATATATATCAGAATTTAGTGTGTACCATCTCCCTTTTGCCCTTATAACAGTTTGGGCTCTGTTAATAATGGTGTCAGTGTATTTCTTTACCAGTGATGGTGGAATATTCATCCAAATATTCTGCAAGTCTTTCCACAGTTGTTTAGTATTAGATGGCCTCAGTTTATCTTTTTCAACGTCTACATAGTCCCATATAGCATCAATTGGATTCATGTCGGGGTTTTGTGATGGCTATTCCATAAATTTAAGTTCTCCAGCGTCCTCCTTCGCCTTAAAATGTGTGTTTACATTCTGGGCCGTGTGTTTGGGGTCGTTATCTTGTTGGAAGATGAACCCTTGTCCAATCAAACGCTTTCCATCTAGCACAGCATACAGTTGAAGAATTCGATTGTACTTCTCTTTAGAGTACCATCGATTTTCACAAGGGAACGAATTCTAGATGAACTCATGAACCCCCGGACGTGGATAGATCCTCTACCATGCTTTACTGATGGTTGTAAGCACATATTGTACCTCTCATCCCGTCGCTGTCGTGCGTATTGTCTTCGTTTAGACCCAAAGTTTTCAAATTTTCACTCCTCTATCCACAGAACCTTCGCCCAATCAGTCGAGGTCCAGTGGGCATGATCTCGTGCATAGTTAGACTTGTTTCCTGGTCTCAGATGCGGTTTCATGGGGGCAACTCTTCCTGCAGTTGACGTTAGTGCCCTATGAGGAATTAAAGTCCTGTTGCAAACTACGATTCGAGTGTCTTCTATCTCTTAGTCGTGTAACCTTCAAGTACCGGTCTTGAGATTTTGTCGTTTTTCTTGGCCTTCCTTTTCTTGTTTGGCTGTAGTTGACCCTGTTTCAAGATGTCGTTTAATAGTACCCTACACTCCTTTCACAGAATTATCCTGTTTTTTTAGCAATTTCTCTAATATTATATCTTTCTTCTCGTAAAATCACGATCTTTCTGCGAAATTATTCTGGTATCTGCTGTACTGGTCATTACATATGAAAAATCTGTTGAATTCGCCTATAAAAAAGTTCAAGGAACTCATTATTTCGATCCCCGATAAAGAAAACGAGGAATGTTTATAAAACACATTATATAACGCTGTTATATTGGAAATATCCTATAAACAACTGTTGTACTGTCGTTAAGCAAAGAATGAAAAAGCCGATAGCCTAAAATCTATTTTCAGTGAAAAGAAGAAGGGATAACATACTGGAGTGATGCAGTTGTAAGAATGCCTTCAGATAGTTCACCGATAGCCTTGTAGATTACTGTTTATATTGCGCATGCGTAACGTGGACTGTATTAAAAAAAAATCAAAGTTTTTTTTTTTAATTGTTCAACCTGTATTTTTGTTCCCTATGACAAAAAAGTAGTGTATGCAAAATTTGGTGAATTTTAAATAAAATTTACTATGTGCTACCAGGCGTCAAAGTTTCCCTCTTTTTCAATTTGTTTGTTTTTACAACTTATGATTTTATGTTTAATTGTTTATATTTCAGAATTTTTAATTAATGGTTTATATACTAGCTTGCTTTTAATTGTTACTTGGAACTCGTAATTTTGATACCAATTAATCGATTATGGAAGCTAGGCCTAATTCACCATCACCCAGTTGCTCATTTGGGAGAAGTTCTACAAGAAAAGAAACTGAAGTATGGCTAATTGGGCAGCCCTCTGCAGTACTAAAAACATCCGTATTACCATCAGGGAAGGAAATGATGGCCCTCTTCATGCACTACAGAAATATTAAAAAGCAAGACATTAGAGAATCATGCTGCTCTACTGCAGATGATGTGCTAGCAGTTTGGAAAAAAGCAGGAATACCAGCAAAACAAAGAATACATGTAGTAGATAAAATTCAAGGAATACTGAAGGAATGACAGCTGCTTAAGAAAAACAAAGCAAACAAATTGAAAAGATCACAAAATTTAAATAGTAAAGAAAAATAATGGAAAGATAAACTGGAAAACTTATTTGACATTGCTCATGAGAATGCTATGCAGCTTATAAAAATAGAAGATGATAAGAAATTCTTGAAAATGCAACGTGAGAAAGGACGTCATGGAAAAATGGGTACCATTGATAAGGCTGTTGCTAAAAAAGAGCAAAGAGCAGCAGAAAAGCAACAACGTTATGAAAAGAGGAAAGCAGAAGAAGAGATCAAAAGAAAGAAGAGTGAAGAGGCTGTCATACTCACCAGTACATCATCAGAATCAGAATCAGAGGAGAGTAAAAGTGATGAATCTGGTTTCTGTGCTGCACAACCTTCAACATGGAAAAGTAAGGTTGGCAAACGTAGAAAATTGTTTGATGATAAATTATTAGGAAGTCTTGATGTTGCAAAATTGAGTGACAGAAATGCGTCTCTTTTTAATGCAAACAATCAGACATCGCTTGAATGGGACATCTGCGAACAAATAAAATGCATGTGTTTCAATACAACGGCAGCCAATACTGGTCCTAGAAATGGTGCAGCTATTCTTCTAGAACAAAAATTCGACAACGATTTATTGTGGCTGGCATGTCGACACCATATATTTGAAATTATGCTGGAAGCTGTTGTTTCAAAGTCTTTATCACCATCTTCTGGCCCAGATATAGTCCTTTTTAAGAAGTTCAGAGAAAAATGGTCAAGCATTAATAAGGAGGACTACGAGACAGCATTATCAGATCCAGATATCTATGAAAATATTTATGACATCAAAGATGACATAATTATATTTGCAACAAATCAACTAGATACATTCCAACCAAGAGACGATTACCTAGAACTATTGCAGTTAACAATTATTTTTTTGGGAGGTGAACCAAAAGGTGGAATCAAATTTAAACATCCAGCGGGACTTCATCGGGCTAGGTGGATGGCCAAAATTACATCTTCATTAAAAATTTTTATGTTCAAATCTCAGTTCAAAATTTCAGTAAAAGACAAAAAAGGACTAAAAGACATCTGTCTATTTGCTACTCGGTTATATGTAAAGGCATGGTTTACAGCTCCTGTGCCATCTTGCGCTCCTCGTCTTGCTCTGGAATTATTACAGAATCTTGTAGTCTACAAACAAATAAATGACACAATTGCATTTGTTGCTATTAAAAAACTGTTAGGTCACATCTGGTACCTATCAGAAGAACTGGTAGCCTTGGCCTTTTATGATGATGAAGTGCCTACTGAAACGAAAAACAAAATTGTAAAGGCCTTGCAAAATACGACAGAAACTCTTCCTGCAAAACGGGCTTTTCTAGATCCTGCACTTATTCCAAAAAAGAAATTAGAAGATTTTGTCATCAAATACTCAAAGATTCTTTACAATAACAGAATTTAGTTCAAAATTTTTACTCAAAGATGCTAAAGAATGGCATAATGATGAAGAGTATAACTCCGCTAAGAAATCTATCAAACAGTGGAAAGTCGTGAATGATATAGCGGAAAGAGGAGTAAAATTAATGGATGAATATAATAAAATACTAACACATGACGAAGATCAAAAACAATTCTTGCTACAAGTAATGAAAAACTACAGGGCTGTTTACCCTGATAGAAAGAAAGAAACATTGATGAAGTAAGGACAGCTAATGTCTCAAATATCATGCTAGTTTAATTATGCATGCTTGTGGTTATGGTAGGACCTACGGGGGAGCTTTCCACATTAAAAAAAAGCAATGCGCCTTGTACTGTACCCCCTGGGTGGTGTGGAAAAATTTGACAATTTGAGTCGTTCTGTCAATTTTTAATTGCTGGTAGCAACCCCTAAAAATTAAAAATTTGCTAAAATATTTTAGGATAGTTGTTTTTATGCTGAAATGAACCATTTAAAGGGTTGAACACATTAAAATATTAAAACAAAATTTTTACCCCCCATATATATATATATAGTACAGGGTGGGCCGTAAGTTTCCATACATAGGAAAAATTAAACGTTTGTTTTTATGTTTCAGATACCCTAAGAATATGCGTTTGACGAAAGAGCAACGAATTGAAATCATACTGATGGCTGGGTCGGGAAGCAGTCGCATGGTTGCAATGAACTTTAACAGACAACATGGAACGAACATCACACACGACACTGTGGCAAAACTTATTAACAAGTTTCAGAAAACTGGAAATGTTGCAGATCAACCGCGAAGTGGTCCAAGACGTACAGCCACCGATGAAGACACAACAGCTACGATACTTACAGCGCTTACACGGAGTCCCAGAAAAAGTACACGACGGTTGTCTGCAGAAAGTGGTGTCAGCAGATCGAGTATCAGGCGCATTTTGAAAGCAAACAAATGGCATCCATACAAATTGCATATGGCACAGCATTTGAGTGAAGACGACCCGGATAGACGGATGGAATTCTGTGAATGGGCATTAACCAAAGTGAACGAGGATGCAAACTTTTCAACTAAGATCTTGTTTACTGATGAAGCAAATTTTTACGTCAATGGAGAGGTTAATCGGCAAAACATACGTTACTGGAGTAATGCTAACCCTAACTGGCTGAGTCCGACGAAGATGCAAGGTGCCGGTAAAGTGATGGTGTGGGCCGGGATATGGGGTGACAGAATTATTGGACCAATTTTTGTCAGTGGAAATCTTAATGCCGAAAGGTATCTTAACATGTTACAAGAAGAGATTTTCCCATCCCTGCTAAACGAGGAAGGTAACTTCCCAGTTTACTTCTAGCAAGATGGAGCTCCACCTCATTATGGTCTTCACGTGCGTCGGTATTTGGATCAGCAGTTTCCGGATGCTTAGATTGGTCGGCGTGGTCCTGTGGAGTGGCCTCCCAGATCCCCAGATCTCACCCCCCTTGATTTCTATCTTTGGGGGCACTTGAAGGCCATGGTGTATCAGGAAAAGATAAGAGACATAAATCATCTAAAGGAACGTATCACCAACGCCATTACAAGCATAACGTCAACTGTGCTAATGCGTGTTCATCAACAGTGGGGAACACGTATTGAAATGTGTTTTCAAAACAATGGCAACCATGTAGAGCATATTATATAAAAAAAATGGTTGTCCATAAAAAAATGTTTATTTTTCCTATGTATGGAAACTTACGGCCCACCCTGTATATATATATATATATATATATATATATATATATATATATATATATATATATATATATATATACATATATATGTGTGTATATATATATATATATATATTATATATATATATATATATATATATATATATATATATAAATTGACGATTGGTTAGGTTAAGTCGTAATATTTTCGTTAGTTTTAATGTTTTATTTGATTAGGTATACGCGGGGAACATAAACTACACTAGGCACCACAGGGGGACGTAAACTACACTTGCTCCATAATTTTATATAGTCTAAACCTAATAAACAGAGCCGTGATTCAACGCAAGGTATATTAACTAACTTTGCATACAAAGATCTAATTAGTGAAATGCTATTCAACACGTTTCTCGGAGAATAGATGACCTTGTTGATTCAAGAACCTTTAAGCCCGTTTATTAATGAAAATCGAGAGAGGAAAGTGTGAATTTGTTTTACTATTAAATTTATTGTTTACTTAACAATCTCGGACTCAACGTTGTAATCTACTAAAATACAGCTGCAGCTATATTAATTGAACTCGTAATACAAAGTTCATTTGACTACGTATTTTAATTGCGAGTAACTCATTGGTAACTGTGTTGTAGCCAGGGGCGTAACTTAAATGAAAAAGTTCGGGGGGGGGGGGGGGGGACGAACACAATTCTATTGCTAGAAGCACTCATTATCTATGGGAGTTATAAAAGTGGGGGGGGGGGGCAACTTTTATAATTACTCTCATAGATAATGAGTGCTTCTAACAATAGGAGTGTGTTCGTTCCCCCCCCCCCCCCACACACAACTTTTTTACTCCAGTTACGCACCTGGTTGTAACTAAATATTTGTTACGTAAAGAAGTTACTATATTTGTCACTTAGCATGAATATGTTATTAAATTTAATACTGTTTTTTTTTTGTCAAAGGAGCTTCCCCGCCCCAACCCACCAGACCCCAAATCTCCTAGACACGCAACAAAAACTTCACTTAAGATAAACAAACCACTTTTTACGGCAACACTCTAGGGGAAGTTGTCCTTTTCGTAAGATTGAAATTACTTTGAGAACAAATTTTTCTACATAAAAAATATATTCTTCAAAATGAAACTAAGTTTCCTTTAAAGATACAACAGTCTTGGGAAGTTATTCTTTTATTTATTTATTTTTTTTTATCAGTTCGCTTCTTTGTGCTTCATTTTGTTTTCGATATGCCTTTAAAACAAGTTGAATTCGCTTCATCTCTTGAAACGTTAGTTTTAGGGTGACATTTTTTATCTACATCTTAGCCTAGCTTTAGTATTTATAGAAACAAAATGTAATTGAAACAGCTTTCCGGAAACTAAAAAACTCTAAAAAAAAAAAGCATAACAAATTGCTAATTAGTAATTATTGGATTTTATCCTTGAAATTTTATTACCAAAATTAATAAAATATTCAAAGAAAAATAGAATAGTACCAATTAGTAATTTTTTATACTTTTTTTTTATAAATTTTATAGGCGAACTTTTTTCCGAACCATCATCCGATATAAATGGGAACTTATACTCACTCTCACTCGGTGAACGAGATATAATAACATCGACACTCCAAAAATACTAACCCACCTTAACCTAACCTAGCGTAACCTAACTCGTACTAACCTAACCCAACCTAACTCAGTCTAATTCACAATAACTCGTTGTCGATTTTATAATCCAGTCTATTACACGACGTTAACACGCTTAAACACTGCTCTTCCCATTAAGCCATTCGGAGCTGCTGTGGCTGTGACACGTTTTATATTTAACGTTTTACTCATTACAGTTTTTGTAAATAAATTTTTGTTGATCTCTGGATCACACTAATCGAAATCTTTAGTCCCTTAATGGAAAACTGATGGTTAACGTTGGAAAAATTAGGTAAAATAGTATATACTTTAATCCCAAATATTTAAAGTAAAATTTTGTTTCAACATCGAAGCTTAAATACATTTTTAAAACCGCGCATATTTCAAAAATCTTTTTTTTTTTCTTCACACTAAAATATGTTGTAAGATAAACCTTTAACACTGATATTTAGAATTATTCGTTCTGTTAATAAAATTATATATATATATATATATATATATATCCCCGCAAGGGGGTTCTAAGCTCGTGCTCTTGAGTGCTCTTTGTGCTCGTTTGTACGTGCTTGTTCCTGGAGGTTTCACGTGCGCCCTCCCGGCCCTAGCACCCAAGGATGATGGGGCTCGAACCCTGCAGTCCTTGTCATCCTTGGTCTTTTTCCACTTCGACTGTCCCCTCCACCCTTTCTTTTTCCTCTGTCTTTCCTCTCACTTTTTCTTTGTTTTTCCGCTGAGATATGCCCTTTTAAATAGAGGCGAATCGGTTCTTCCCGAACTTAAAAAAAAAAAAAAATATATTATATATATATATATATATGCAGGGTGAGTCACGACGAAATGTCGTAACTTCTGGAGCTTATAGCTGAAGTCATTCCCAGTCAAAAACTCCATATGAACATAGGTTCGATTTTAACGGTTATGGAGCTATGGATGTTTGAATTTCAAGCATGCGCATGCGTAACCGTGAACTGAATTGACAGTTACTTACCGAACCAAACTAACTACGCAGGAGAGTGTCGTGTTTCACAGCGTGCAGTTCATGTTTTGGCATTCAATATGTCTTTTACGTTTTCAAATGCCGTATATGCCGATATGGTGTATGTTTACGAATTTTACTGTTTTATCTGAGCGTCCGGTACAACAAGAAGTGCTGAACAAGAAAACATTATTCAGATGGTACAGCGGAGTCCTCATGTCAGTACGCGAAGGATTTCCACACGTCTTAGAGTTCCTCAAACGAGAGTATGTAGAACGTTACACGAAGAAGGCATGTATCCATACCACGTACAGCGCGTTCAGCACCTCCAACCTGGGGATCGTGCTCAACGGCTGGAATTTTGTAATTGGCTCAATGCCGATCGACAATTGCAACGATACGTCTTGTTCTGTGATGACGCTCAATTTACCCGCGACGGTGGCAACAACACTCGCAATTAACGTGTGTGGTCAGAAGTGAATCCTCATGCCATTGTGGAAAGTAATTTTCAACATCGGTTCAGTGTCAATGTGTCGTGTGGTAGTCTCTACGATCAGCTGATTGGTCCGTTTATCTTCGAAGGTGGCCTTATAGGTGACATTTATCTACGATTTCTGCAAAACGAACTGCCGCCACTGTTACAAGATGTACCTTTGACAACACGATTGCGTATGTACTTCCAACAAGACGGAGCTCCTCCCCATTCTAGCCGTGCAGTGAGAACGCATCTCGATGATCGCTTCCCTAGTCGTGGAACCCCTCCGGTTCCCCTCCGGACCTAACCCATCTAGGTTTTTATCTGTGGGGGCGCATGAAAGAGCTGGTGTACCAGAGAAAAGTGGAAACACGAGATGCATTGCTCCGTCGCATTTTGGATGTTGCACATTATTGCTGCAGCCCTCATAAAGGACAATCGTAATGAACTAATGCGAGCTTACGCGCGATTCACAGATGACCCGCGATGTGTATTGAGGCGAGGGTAGTCTTTTTGAACAGTTATTATAAATTCATGAATAAAAACTTTAGCAGCTATTTGTTCGCTTGTTCTTATTTTTAAACATTCAAACATCCATAGCTTCATAACCGTTAAGAATCGGACCTATGTTCATATAGTGTTTTAGACGGAATGACCTCAGCTATAAGCTCCCGAAGTTATGACATTTCGTCGTGACTCACCATATATATATATATATATATATATAATAGGCCTACTTACGGATGAAATTAATCAAAATTTACCCGTCGCTTTAGTAGAAATAAGTTACTGAAGAAAGTATATGAATTTGGGTTCTTAATAGAATATTTACTGTTAGTTAATGCTAAAGAAGGCATTGGGCAATCACTTCACTAATATGCCCTTGTTAAACTCGTAAAAATGTCCACAGAGAGAAATAAGAATAACAGCGTAAACGGAGTTGCCAGTCAAACGATAGGCAATGTCGCTCTCCGCAGGGGAAGCAGCAGGGCTTCCCAGGTCGTCATCAGGCGAATTCCCTGCGACACCAACAAAGGAGTAAAGATTGGGACGTGGAATGTAAGAACAATGAACAGACCAGAAAAGTTAGAGAACATCAAACAAGAGATGAATAAGCTGAACATAGATGTTATGGGGTTGTCGGAAGTCAGATGGTGAGGAGGAGATTTTATTAGTGGAGACGTGAGAGTGATCTATTTTGGTAGTGACAGGGCTGAGAAAGGAGTTGCTATTTTACTTAGAGGAAGGATAAGAAACACCGTAGAGGAGTTAGACTGTGTGTCAGATAGAATCATGTAGATAAGAATGAAAGGCGAAAAAGTAGATACCTTTGTCATGCAAGTGTATATGCCAACAAGCGCCCATCCGGAAGAAGAGGTAGAAGAAATGTATGATAGAATAGAGGAAATAATTGAAGCCCATGGAAGAAATGCTAACTTAATAATCATGAGGGACTGGAAAATAGTGTGATTGGAGAGGGGAAAGACGGAAGGGAGATTCGACCATTCGGATTAGGTAGAAGAAATGAAAGAGGAGAAAATCTAGTAGAATTTTGCAGAAGGCAAAAACTCATGGTAACTAATACTTGGTTCCAAAATCACAAAAGCAGGAGATACACATGGAAAAAACCAGGAGACTGAAAGATTCCAAATTGACTTTATTTTGGTAAGACAGATATATAGGAATGTAGTGAAGAACTCGAAAGCTTATCCTGGAGCAGATGCTGACTCCGATCATAACTTGGTGGTAATGGAAAAATATGGTGAGGCTGAAGACTCTGAAAAAGAATAAAGTAGGGAAGAAATGAGATACTGAAAAACTGAAGGGAGAACAGAGGATAGTTTTTGCTAAAATGGTGAATGAAGAGATAAGGAGGCAAAGAAATGACGGCCACATTCATATGACAAGTGAAGAAAGATGGTGTAGACTGAGGGATACAATAAAGAACAGTGCACAGGAAAATATCGGTTATGTGAAAAGAGAAGCAAGGAAACCCTGGGTCACTACAGAGATGCTTGACAAAATGGAAGGAAGAAGAAAATGGAAGAGTATAAATACAGAAGAAGGGAGACAACAATACAGACAGTTTAATAACGAACTGAGAAGAGAAACTAATAAAGCAAGAGAGATTTGGCTTGAAGAGTAGTGCAGGGAATTGGAGGAATTATAAAGGAAAGGAAGAACTGATTTAATGTACCAAAGAGTTAAGGACATAAATAGATGGAAAAGAAGTAGCTTGGGAGTGCGAGAAATAGAGGGGAGAAATGGAGAAAAACTGAAAAGACCAGAAGATATCAGGAAGAGATGGATTGAGTATATTGAAGAACTGTATGATAAAGAGAACAAACCTAATAACATCGAAATGGAGGAAGCAGATGAGGTGGAAGTAGATTGTATGGGACCGGACATATTGGAAAGAGAAGTAGAGATGGCTGTAAAAGACCTAAGAAATGGCAAGGCCCCAGGACCAGATAATGTACTACCAGCAGAACTTCTGAAGAGTCTTGAAGGTGATACTGGAGAGGAGGTGAATGTATTGTGCAGAAACATGTATGAAAGTGGAGACTGGCCTGCTGACTTTATGAGAGCCTCTATGATTACTATCCCCAAGAAACCGAGAGCCACCAAGTGTTCAGAATTTCGAACCATAAGCTTGGTCAGCCATGCATCAAAAATAATGCTAAGGATACTAACCAGAAGACTAACGAACAGAGCTGGAGAGGATCAGTTTGGATTTAGGTCAAAATGCGGAACAAGAGAAACTATTGGTATTATGAGAATGATGGGAGAGAGAGTGCTGGAACATGATCAGGAAATGTCTGTTTGTTTTATTGACTTTGAAAAAGCTTTTGACAAAGTCCAATGGAGGAAACTAATGGAAATATTAAAGAATATTAATGTTGACTGGAGGGACCGTAGGCCGATAAAAAATCTATATCTTGGGCAGACTGTGAATGTTAGAATTGCAGGAGGAGAATCGGAGCCTGGACTGGTTGAGAGAGGGGTCAGGCAAGGATGCTCCTGTCTCCCGTGTTATTTAACATCTATGCGGAAGCAATGATAAAAGAAGCACTCTCAGATCTGGAAGAGGGAATCAGAGTGGAGGTATATTGGTCAAATCTGTAAGGTTTGCAGATGACAAGGCATTTATTTGTAGTACCGAGGAAGGACTGCAAAGAATGGTCAATAGCTTGACAACAACGGCGGAAGAATTCGGAATGAGAATTAATGAGACCAAGACAAAGGTAATGAAAATTGCAAGAAGGAAAGGAGCACAAATGAACCTAACGATAGGAAATCGGACCTTAGAAGAAGCTGAGCAGTTTAAATATCTGGGAAGTTTATTAACAAACAATGGAGATTGCAATAAGGAAGTAAGATCTAGAATTGGTATGGGTAAGGTAGCTTTTGAGAGACAGAAAAGACTACTTACAGGTAAACTCAACTTGAAACTGAAGAAAAGATTAGTAAAAAGCTTGATATGGAGTGTGGTACTGTATGGAGCAGAACCATGGATACTGAAAACAACTGAAAAGAAACTCCTGGAAAGTTTTGAAATGTGGATTTGGAGAAGAATGCTAAAGGTAAGCTGGAGGGAACACCAAAGTAATGAGGAAGTACTGCAACAGGTGAGGGAGGAAAGAAGACTCATTAAGGCATAAGAGAAAGACAGAAGAAATGGATCGGACATATGTTGAGAGGAGAAGGATTGTTGAGGGAGGTAATAGAGGGTACGTATGAAGGTAGAAGGCCGAAGGGAAGGAAAAGGAAAGCAATTCTAGATTATTTGGAGGCAGGCAGGAGCTACCATGAGATGAAAAGGATAGCTTAGGATAGAACACTTTGGCGGGACACATGAGTTGGACCTGCCTGATAGGCAGAACACGATGGATGGAATGTTAAAATTTTATACCTATCGTTTTAGTAAATGGAAGAATTACTTAAAATTAATTGTACCCAGTCCTCGTATAGCTAAGTTTGGTCTCTGTTAAATTCCTTTTGGCACTGAACAAACTTCCTAACAGATAAGTTACTCCTTTTACAAATAACTTCTTATTGATATTTTCATTTCTTATCGGAGAACATAAGACTCACAGAGAGATGGAAAAAGGATTGGTCGATTGGTCGATTATGTGTGGCCTCGCTGGAGGTAGAGCTCTTTTCTCTTCCATCCTCCGAGAAGGTGTCGGTGGTTCTGCTATCGGCATCTGTTGTCACTTTTTTAGGGGGCCTGCTTCCTCCTTGTGAGGTTAGTAGGCCTCGGGGTTCGGATCCCCAAATCTACAAAAGAGCCTGCTCTTAACGCCTGCGCGTGCCTGGTTGAGCCCGGGCGCCTGTCTTCTTCTACTCACGCTCTCGTTTCTGTTCCACTCTTTCTCTATTTCTTTCCCATTTCTTCGTCTGTTCCAGTTTCTCTTCTTCACTATCTTCTTTCTTGGTCACATCGACCTAAGACTCTCAAAACTTCTTTTGGGAGTAAAAATTGAGAAGGCAAATTATTCTTATTGATTTTTTTTATTTCATTACTTATATTTTTGAAACAGTTATTTACATTTTCTCCAAAAAGTTTTATTTTTTATCCTGAAAAGATTTTTTTTTTAAAGTTCTTAGTAAAGTTTTTATTTGTATGATTTTTTTTTAAATTTGGTTTCATTGTAATGAAATTCATAGTTTTCAAATTTTTTAGTTCCTGCAAGACTCAATTTTCTTTTTTTGTGAAGTTCCCAAAGATTTTTAAAGTTTTTATTTATAATTTTTTAGTGTTTTTAGTTTTATTTTCATGAAATTTTAAGTTTTTCCTTTTATATGAAATTCCTAAAAATGTTTGTTTCATAATTTCGCGTTTCAAAAGATCCTATTACGAAAGGTTTACTAGAATAAATTATTTCTTTTCATGTTTCATTATTTTGGGATGAAGCTAATTCTTTGTCGTAATGAAGGAATGACATTGACTAAATAATATTTTATTACTTCTTCTAAATGCAGAATTTGCGTGTGAGTACTAAACTCATTTATTGTTCTTAAGTTAGGGGGTTAACTTCGGCTGAACTCATTTATTTGAATTCCATTATTTCTTTTGCCTTTTCATATATTCGTAAACCTTTTTTAGTTTTGAAGTCTCCCCGTCGGCCTAAACCATTTCGTTTTGAGGTCTCCCCTCGGCCGACGATTTTTCCCAGCTGACGACAGGCTAAATGGGAAAAGAAGACGAATGGTCGTGTCTTAATAAGGCTAAGCAAGGGATGGAAATTAATTGCTTTGCGCAAGATGGATCGACACTGAAAGACGGAATCCTGTCAAATTCACTCTAATGCATTATCCATTCTCGTTTTGGGCTCGGGGTGAGAAAGATCTCTGCTGGTACCCTTTTACCACGAACCGTTTCTGCTCGGTCGACATAACGTAAATTCGCTATTTTGAAAGGTATGCTTTTGTTTTAGATGTAATAGTTTGTAAAGAAAGTAACGATATTTCCATAAGAGTAAACGTCAGAATTATAATAAGATTAATAATACGATGTAATGTGAATAGTCCCAAACCACAATGAGAAATGGATTTGCTACAAGCAGACGCTTTCCGCCTAACCTAAGAACTTTATCAGGGCTTCGTCTGGTCGCATCCGATAAAAACCTTATAATAGGCCCAAGGCTTGTGCTTCTAATAAATCAATTTTTTATTGTGGTTTAATTTTCCTAGTAGTAGTAGTAGTAGTAGTAGTTACAGAAGTTGGTTACAGGCTAAAAAGACCTGAAGATCTACTGCGTAGGCTAACTCAAGAAAAAGTTAGGAAAATGAGAGAGGACACAGAATAATTGAAAATAGAATTAAAAACTCTCGTACCATACTCACACGTATGAGTGTATAAACCTTTCACACAAAAATAGCAGTAGTACTGGAGTATACCATAGACAAGGTCTTCTCTTCCGGCGGCCAATGATGACAGAAAAAGCAGTGAAAGAAGATTTATAGGAACGTAAAAAACCATAATGAAAGATATAGCTTTTAGTTCTTTCTCACTTATCTTGTGTACCCAGTTATTCATTAGAGGAAAATGTAAAATAAAGGATAGCATGGCTGCATGAAAAGCTACACAGCTTGATTTAATCTACGACATACACTATTTGAAGGATTTATTTATTTGTCAAATAGAAGAAGTCATTTTATTGCTGAAGGCCAAAATATAAAAAAAAAAAAAAATTGTATAATATAGCAATCTCTATCGCACTGAAACTTCCTAAAGGAATTCTACAGTATACAGCCGTGTGTGTGTGTGTGTGTGTGTGTGTGTGTGTACACGTGCGCGCGAGCTTGTATTAAGGGCAACACAGAACAAAATGAATAATTCTCAACCTATACGAACCACCCTGTGATACGATAGCGTACGAGCAAGAGCAAAAACGTTTTAGAAATTTTATTTCACATTCTGAAACTATAAAATTGTGTTTCAAAATGGTTTACTTAAATATGCTATAATTTTTTTAAAATTCAGAAGTTTTGACTCCCAATAGCTCCCCCTCAGTAAAATAAAAACTGAAAAAAAGCGGTTATCATTTGAGAACTCATTTCTCTGATACCAGACCCGACCAGCGACTCCTACTGCATAATATATATATATATATATATATAGAGAGAGAGAGGAGAGAGAGAGAGAGAGCAGTACTTCCCCCTCCCTCAAAAAAAAAAAAAAATCGCAACTCATCTAACTCTCTCTGTACCCCTTCTTTATAGCTTTACAGGTCTCTTCGACTTTCGAGCGTTTTCACACTGACCGGCCGTAGATTCCTACTACACTTAGTACAAAAGGAACATCACTGCTTCTTCTCTCTAAACATAAATACTAAATACATAGCAGAGTGGCCTTCGTTTAAGTTCTATTAACTTATTCGCAGGTTTTGACTCCCAAGCGTCTACTGAGGCTTATCGCTTCTAAGACCTCCCACTATTCTGAATCTAGGTTTTGAAGAGTAACTCCAACTACATTTACTACAGCAGGAACCAACAGTTACTGCAAAAGTAGTAGTTGTAGTAGTAGTAGTAGTAGCAAACATCATTTGAGCGCCCGCTCGAAGGTGTCCTCGTATAGTTCTATTCAGTTTTGATGTAAAGGGCTTTGCAAAAGTCGTGGTGTTTTTTTCAGAAATTCTTGACATTTTTAAGCAACTATACTTATCTAAAGAAAACGTAAATTTAACATGGTTTGTTCAAAATGATAATGGAAAATCCAGTTTGTTAGTTGCAGCGTCGTATTCATATTTTTATAATTACTTCATGTCATCGTTGTCTCGAGAGTTTTCATGATGTCGAAAGAAGTCAAAACTCGTATCGCATTCGGTGTGGTGTTGCGTTTGTTCGCTTTTGCCGTTCGCAACGTCAAACATGAACTAAATAATTCCAAAATCGATGTCGATGGTATGTACAATCCAATTAACCCAAGTGGATAAATGAAACATTGCACGGAAGTGGTTTGCCAAAGATCCTGAAATCCTGAAAAATAAAACACGATTTTTTGCAATAGCCCTTAACAAACCTGCAACAAAAAGCTCAATCATGCAACACTCACCGTTCTTCCAAAAATTGTAAAATGCTTTGTAATCAGCTAAAGAAATTGCAAAATTGAGGCAAACATGTTATATACGCTCTTGATGCGGAAGGAACGAGAATGCAGCGGAATCTCCACCATTAAATCGTCTTCCAGACTTTGGGAAAAGAAGTTATACAATAAAAACAAATAGTTTCTAGATCAGAAGACCCCAAGTTTAACTTTAATTCCATATGGCAACATATGGGAACGTTAATGTGCATGATATCTTCTCCCTTATGAAATAGTAATTTAGAAACGATTTTTGCACCAAATTTTTCAAACCTGTAAGTATGATTCAGGCATGAAAAGGTTAATATGACAATTTGAAGCCCTCAAATATCTCTCTCTCTCTCTCTCTCTCTCTCTCTCTCCCTCTCTCTATACTCCGCAGGGGGTATAAAGGTTATGCACGTTCCTTCTGGGTGTAGTAAACTTTATACTTGGGGTGTGACAGCCCTCCGGTCCCGAGTCGTGGGATTCTAGAGAAATTGGCTGCCAATTCCTTTAGGTTCTCTCTCTTTCGGGAGGGTGGGTGAAGTCTGTTGTACAAACCTGTCCCGTGGGTTACTAGGACCCCTTCCCATCCCTACTCTGTCCTTTTAGCTTAGGTTAATGATGTTCTCCTCTGACTGCAGGGAAAAAAAAAAAAAACTTAGTATTAACTCTCTTTCTCTACTCTTACAATTAGGACCCAACTGCTACCTCATGCGTGGGAAGAGGGGCTTTGGAACCTCTATAAATGACACCATTTCACTTCAGTTGTAGGTAAATAATTAGAGGGGATAATAGCGGGTAGGATTGTTGACCATTCGGATTCCTACAAGCTACTTGGGGACTCCAACATGGGTTTAGACGGCATAGGTCGTGTCTCACCAACATGCTCGAGTTTTTTCACGTCATGTTGAGTGAGTATGATAAGAGTAGGGCGATGGATTAGAAAGCCTTTGATAAGGTACCTCACCGCCGGCTAATTGCTAAAGTGCGCGTGCTGGGTATTGGTGGGGAAGTAGGTAGGTGGATTGAAAACCGGCTGAAGAATGCCACAAAGTTAATCCCTTCCGTTAGGCATATGGGCTACAATCGACGCTTACGTGACGCGGGTTCAAAGATGTCGATTTTAGAAGCATGTTTAGTTTAATTGATAACCCAACTCGCAACAATGGTTGGAAGTTGGATTTGAAACGGTTTAGGACTAGTGTGTGTGGGAATTACTTTACGTATAAGATCTGTGACACGTGGAACAGGTTACCTTCAGAAGTTGTGAACAGTTCCTCTGTGGATCAGTTCAAGAAAAGGTTAGACCAAATCTTGCACACTATTTGAGGGTGTAGAAAATTTTCCTTGGCACCCGTTGCCATCGGTACCTCCTCGGTATGGGCCGCAAGGCCTTTTGAGGTACTTCTTTTCCTTGTAACTCTCTCTCTCTCTCTCTCTCTCTCTCTCTCTCTCTCTCTCTCAAATATATTTATAGATACGTATGGAAGGTAATTCATCTTTGCTCGACGTATTCTTATAAGGAAATGAAATGGAACCAGTGAAAAGACGAACGTTGTATATGGTAATTATAATAATACGTTATAATAATACGTTACTTTCTCACTTGATACATTTCCCTGCTAGTATAATATTCTTTTATACTTGTGTGTGTGGTGGGTGGGGGGGAGGGGCGAATACAAAAATAAATAAAACTTGGTAACGAGACTCTCTTATGACTCTTTGGAATAAGTCGACGGCCAAATGATTCTGTCAAAAGAAACTTCCATACCGTTTGAACTTTTATCAGTCGGATCTTGCTTTCACTTAACTTTATTTCCAAACTAATTCATTGGTGTAGTTTGACCCTTATAAATTAATTGAATAGCTTTCTGTTAGTCGCTAATATACAGAGTGTCTCATAAGTCCGTTCTCACAGGAAAATTTATATTAAATTAAATTTACAAAAGGAATACATTAAAACTAAAACAAATGTTCAAACTGATGTCTTGTTTTGGGACCTTTTCTTTTTGTTGCAGGTAAAATAACACGTAATGGCTAAAATTTTGTAAATGGCTTTTAAAATAAATTTTCCTATGAGACCAGACTTATGGGACACCCTGAATATAATATATATATATATATATACAGTATATCCCCCTCGATTAGGTACTCCGGCTTGCCGGGCCGAGGGGGCTCGTACACCTCGTGGGTTGTTGAGGTTTCCTCAACTCCTCGCGGGGTGTGGGCGAAGAGTTACCTAGTTGCGTTTTTTTTTTTTTTTTTTTTTCCCTTCCTTTTCTTTCCCCCCCCCCCTTTCTTTTCTTTTTGCTCCCCCTTTTTTTCCGTCTCTCCCGGAAGTTCTTTTGTCTTGACTCGGTCCTGTGCCTCTGTCAATCGTAGTATCCCCCCCCCCTCTGTTTGTATTTGCAGTCTTGGGGTCATCGGGTGCACCCGCCGGGGGGCATCGCTCCGTGGCTGAGCCGTGCTCCGGGGATGGTACGGGCGCCCGGACCGCTGCTGCGTCTGGATTGGGTCTTTGCTTGGCCCTTAACGGACAAATCTCCGTAGTGCCAATCTGCTGTTTTTAAAACGACAGTTAGGTTGGGGGGGGCTACCCGGGACGTTGGGCCTGCGCTTTGAAGGATGCAGCGGCGGATGGTGCATCGTCTTGGGTCCGAGGCTGCCTTTTTTGTAAAGCTATTGTTTATGGGTTCTATTTCTAAACTTCACTCCCCTCCTGTTGACGACTCTGGCCCGCCCTTGGATTTGGATAAGACTACTACTTCTGGTCGTTCAGCGGCCTCTGCCTCCGCTGGATTGACCTTCCAGCCGTATGGCCCCCTCTCGTCCTCTGCGGCGTCTGGCTCTCGTGGCCGGACTCGTGGTGGCCGTAGGGCGGGGTCTTCGCGGCCCTTGTTCTCTCGCCCACTCGGTTACCGTTACACATGGACCTGTCTCCGCTGTCAATTTCTGTCCGGTGGACAGGTTCCTTGTTCTCCGCCCTTCCGCTGGCTCCCTTCCGGGCAACTCGGAACGGGTGTTTCAGCGCCTTAAGACGATAGGGATTCCCTGTCGTTATGATATCCGCCCTCTGAAGGATGGGTCTCTTCTTTTGAAGTCCCGTTCTTCGGGGGTGACTGGGTCCCTTCTACAGTTGCAGGATGTCTTGGGTTGCAGAGTTTCTGTGACTCCCCATCCGCAATTGAATAGCTGTCAGGGCACCATTTTCGCTTCCCGTCTGCTGTCAATCCCGGTTGGCGAGTTGCAGGAGGATCTTGCCCCCCAGGGGGTAACGAGGGTCTTCCGCTTTTCGTCGCGCCGGGATGGTGCTCTTACCCCGTCCGCTCGTCTGCTCCTGACCTTTGACTCCCTTGTGCCTCCAGCCCAGGTGTTCTGGGGCATGGGTGATCGCCGGTCGTGTGAGTTTTCGGTGCGACCATATGTGCCTGACCCGGTTCGCTGCTTTGGCTGCAACCGGTTCGGCCATGTTAGCTCTGCGTGCCGCCGTGAGGGTAAGCTATGTGTCCGCTGCGGTGGGCCTGCGCACCCTACCCCGTGCACGAAGCCCCCGCGGTGCTCGAACTGCTCGGGGGCCCACCCTTCCTCCTCTTGGGACTGCCCCGTTTTCAAGTTTGAATTCGAGGTGCGGTCCTTAAGGACTACTGAATTCCTTAGTGCGCGGGAGGCGCGCGATAGGGTCCGTGACCGGGAGCCGCGGCGGGGGTTGTCCTACGCTGCGGCTCTTGGCCCTGGCGGGTCCTCGGGCCCCTCCCGTGCTACCCCGGCGTCTACCGGAGTGGTGCCCCCCCTGGAAGTTCCGGGGTTGGTGGTCCTCCTGGCGCCGCGGGTCCTTCTTGTTCCTCTGCCTCACTTTCAGACACCATCTGATACCCTGCCTACAAGTGCCCCTTCTCCCTCTCCGGCCTTGGGGTCTGGATCCTTGCCTACTCGTCTCTCGGTGGGGAGGGTGATGCCCCGAAGGGGAGGAGGAAGCGTCGCCGTGGTCGGAGTCCTCCAGACCCGATCATGACCGCTGCTCGCCCTGTTTCCCCTTCTTCACCGGAGGGAAGCGGCGCGCTGCCCCTGATCCGCTCGGGACTCCCCTCTCTATACGGAGGGCTGGTGGGGCGTCACCTCCCGGTGCCCCGACCAGTGTCCGGTTGTCGGTCGAGGTACACCGCCCCATGACACCCTCGATTACTGACTCTGTTCCCATGATTGACCCGGTCGAGAGGAGCCTGGCGGCCCTCCTTCATGGAGTCTCTCTCCCTTCGGCTCCTGCTGAGAGTGGTCGGGTCTCTCTCCTGGATCTACCTCTCCCACCTGTGGTCGACCTTTCCTCCCCCCCCCGTCAGTGCTTGTCTGGTTTGACGAGCCCTCGAACAACTGGTTCCCCCCAGTCCCCCTCTGGTGGGGAGTTGGGGGTTTCGGCTGGGCCCGTCTCGTCGTCTCTCCCCCCGCCGGGAGAGCCCCCCTCTGACCTCCCTGTTCTACTCTCCACTTCTCGTTCTACTACGGGTGAAGCAGATGCGGAGTCGGTGGCCCCTACCCCCCCAGTTCTGGGTGAGTCGGGGAAGCCGATTCCGTCCCTGGTTACGGACCGTTGAGTTTGCTGCTCAGCTTGGTCCGTGGCTATTTCGCTGTTTTCTCTGCCTCTTATAATGCCGCTTCCCCTTACAGTTCCATTTTGCATTGGAACTGTAGGGGGCTTTTAGCTAACTGGGAGAACCTTGCCTCCCTGCTGGAGAGCGAGCGGCCTTCCTGTGTTTGTCTCCAGGAGACTATCCTGGCTGCGCGGGACTCCCTCGTCTCTCTGGCTATGTTGGTTTCCCTTGCACCCCGGATGAGCACACACGCCGGCGGGGTGCGGCGATTTACGTGCATCATTCGTTACCATCGCGAGGTGTGCCTCTTCGCACTTCCTTGCAGGCTGTGGCTGTGCGGCTCTTTTTAGATCGCCAGTACACTGCCTGCTCGATTTATATTCTTCCTCATGACCCTCCTTCTCGCGACGCGGTTCGCGAGTTGGTGCTGCAACTACCTCGACCGTTTCTCCTCCTCGGGGACTTTAACAGTCGCGACCCGGCTTGGGGAGATGTTCGGTCGACTAATGTTGCTGGTATGTTACTCTCCTTAATGGAGGAACTTTCCTTTGCGTGCCTCAATTCCGGTGAACCTACTTATTTCCACGAACTTACGGGTTCATTTACCTGTATTGATCTCTCCTTGGTGTCCCTCGATGCCTTACTCGATTTTTCGTGGAAGGTGTTGGGGACTCTTATGGCAGTGATCATTACCCAGTCTGTCTTGAGCCGGTCGGACCGCAGCCGGGCGTCTCGTCTCGACCGAGGTGGTGCCTTGCGCGGGCTAACTGGCCATCTTTCAGAGCTCGTTCCGTCATTGTCCGTTCGGTATTGAGCTTTGGCTCAGTGGATGAGAGCTTGGAGTTCTTCGAGCGGGTGGTGATGGGCGTCGCGGAGGACTGTATTCCTCGATCTTCCAGTAACCCGCGGACTCGTAGCGTCCCGTGGTGGACTCCAGCATGTCACCAGGCGGTGTGCGAGAGGAAGAGGGCAACGCGCCGCTTCCACCGCACCCGGCGCGCGGACCACTTGATTGAGATGCGGCGGGCGAAGGCTTTCGCCCGCCGGACTCTCAAGTTGGCCCGTCGGGCCTCTTGGCGTGCTTTTGTGTCCGGCATCTCCTCATCTACCCATTCTGCTGCTGTGTGGCGGAAGGTACGTAGTATCGAGGGGAAGCCAGTCCCTGCTAGTCGCCCTGTCCTTCGGGACGGGGACGGCTTCCTTTCGGATCCTGCTGCTGTGGCTGATCGGCTGGCCGGTGCTTTTGCTGCGGTTTCCCGTTCGCCTTCAGCTGCGGATCGTCCTTTATCGGGGTCACGTTCCCGCCCCCTAGGAACGAGCCCTATAACCGTCTCTTTACGATGCGGGAACTTCGGGCTGCCTTGGCAACCCGTCGTTCTTCCGCCCCTGGCCCTGATGACATTCCGTATGACTTTATTTGGAATCTGCACCCGATGGCCCTGCATTTCTTGCTGGATCTTTTCAACCGGGTGTGGGTTGAGGGGTCGTTCCCTTCCCGTTGGAGGGAGGCGATTGTGGTCCCTATACCTAAGCCGGGGAAGGATCCGGCGGAGGTGGCGAGCTATCGGCCTCTTGCCTTGACGAGCTGCTTATGCAAGCTCCTTGAAAAGATGGTGGCCGTCCGACTTTCCTTTACACTGGAGTCGCTTGGGTTATACCCCCCGACCCAGTATGGCTTTCGTCGATTTCGGGGTACTCTGGACCCCCTTCTCCTCCTTGGCCATGATGTACGGGAGGCATTTTCCCGCCGGAATCTTGTTCTGGCCGTCTTTTTCGACGTCCAAAAGGCCTATGACACGACCCGTCGGGAGTTGTCATGGACCGTTTGAAGTCTCTTGGTTTTGTGGGCTTTTTGCCCACGTTTCTTCGCAACTTCCTCTGCCGTCGCACTTTCCGCGTCCGTAATGGGCGGCCCTATCTGACCTGTATGTTCAGGAGGAGGGGGTGCCCCAGGGGTGTGTTTTAAGCGTCTCCTGCTTCAACCTGGTTATGTCTGCGCTACCGGGAGCTCTTCCGCCCTCGGTGCGCTGTTCCATCTACGCAGATGATCTGGCTGTGTATGCCGCGGGGACGAGTCCCCCCCTCGTGGAGAGGCAAGTCCAACTCGCGGTCAATCGGGTTGAACGCTGGGCGTCGTCGGTGGGCCTTACGTTGTCTTCCCCGAAGACTTCGTGTGTGGCCTTCCTTCCGTCGAGGAGACGGGGATCCGGCGCCATCCCAGCCTTTAACCTTACACTCGGGGTCAGCCTCTGGCCCTCGTTCCATCAGTACTCTTCTTGGGTATGGTTGTCGAGAGCCGTTTGAGCTGGGTTCCCCACCTTCACCGGCTGCGCGAGTCCGCGAGACGTACCCTGGATTTGCTGGGGCATCTGTCGCATACTACATGGGGCGCGGATAGGCGGACGCTCCTCCGTTTGTACGTGTCCCTGGTACAGTCCAAATTAGACTATGGGAGTGTGGTGTATGGCTCCGCCTCCCGCACGGCCCTTCGGATACTGGATCCGGTCCTCTCTAGAGGACTGCGCATGTCATCTGGCGCCTTCCGCTCCTCTCCGGTTGATAGTCTGCAGGTTGAGTGCGACATCCCTCCCTTGGAGGATCGGAGGTCGTTCCTCATTGCTAAGCACTATCTCCAGATTCTCCGTCTTCCCACCTCTCCTCTGTTCCAGGTGGTTGAGAGGGCGTTCTGCCGGGATGGGGGTTGGTATTTCACCGACACGGTGACCTCCCTCCTTGATGGTATGGGCACTCCTCCATC
>JAJOZX010001708.1:135000-165000 GCA_023014485.1 Bathynomus jamesi
ACGTTTAAATAGTTAGTGCAAATATAGAGTAGCGGGATTGAATTAATTATTTTGTATTGGTTGTCAAATTGTTGTTATGCAATATTTGATTCTTGTAACAGCGTATTTTTTCGGTGTTTTTTTTATGGTGCATCAATTGAGAGAGAGAGAGAGAGAGAGAGAGAGAGAGAGAGAGAGAGAGAGAGAGTAATTTTAATACGAAAACTGAAGTAAATCGTGCCACAGCCCAAGCACGTCTTTCAGTCTCCGTAAAGTTATAATGTATAAACATACTGAAGAGTTAACTTGTGGATTTCTGAAAAATCAAACGAGATACGCTGAAAAGGTACACTCGAAAGAATTTTTTTGTTTTTTACGAATGGTGTAGTGGTAAGAGACGCGCTCGCAGGGCCTTCGCTCTGCGTGTGGGTGGTCCCCGCGAAACTTCGTGTGGAGGGCTCCTATCTTTGATCGGACCAATCAAACGCAGACATCAATATTGAGTGACAGAACTTATTTTGTAGCAAAAATATTAATTCAACATATTCAGCAGCAACCCAAAATAGTCACTAATACTTATATATTTCCTACTTTTGCACGAATACTGTACTTCTACTTTTTCTATATTCTTCTACATCTTCAACAGCACTTCTCTTTCCCATTTCTTCCTACTTTTTCTAAGCGCAATATCCCTATAACTTAGTTTTCTCCCTAAATTTTTTCCACTGAAGATAAGTCATATTTGACAGCCTATCCTGAGACATGGTAGAACGTAAATAATATTTTTATGAGCTTCAATTGTGAGAATGTCAGTGGCAGTTGACGTCCGGTTTAATTGAGCAACAGGAAGTAAAAGTCACTTGTAGCGAAACAGACTGAAAACAAAGTTAGAGTAAGTAATCGAGCACTAACCAGACTGAACAAAAACACGAAAATTAAGACAAAAATCATTCAAAACCATTTTACTACGACTTGAGGGAGGAATCTCCGCAATATATTAAAAAAAAAACTACCGACAAATGTGTTTCGCTGGGGGTGGGTGGAGACCCTGCGGGTCCATGGGCGCCTAACGGAGGCACTGTGTGCTCGGGACGTGCCCTAGTGACTCGCGGACGAAACCTCAGATCTTCTCGGTTTCATTCACTGATGATCTTTTTTTAAAAAATATATATTTTTTTTACGTAATTTTATGCACAGAATTCAATTTTGCCATTTTTTAAATGGGAAAAATTAACCAGAACTAAGCTATATAAACCGTAACCTAACTAAAATAGAAAGTAAATTATACCCACTTATAGCCTAAATGAACGCTCTATCTTCCACAAATATTATACGATATCTTGTTTCGAAAGTATACAATACCTTTTTCATAAGCTGCTGTGCTCGGGCTCATTTACGTTAAAGCAGTTAAGATATTGGTTCACTTACGGTAAAGACGGATAAAAAGGATTTAATAAAGTTGCGCAATAGACTGCGGACAAAAAGATGGAGTACATTTTTTACAGGAATGGAATATAATAATAATACCAAAAGAAAAGGAATGTCGTAGGAAACATAAAATGGTGATCAAAATCGTACGTAATAATTGCGTATGGAGGTGCCAAAAAACAGTTTCGGTACACGAGGGAACGCGGTTCGAAGACACCCATATTCCATTATCTAAGCTTATTATGTTTATTTATCGGTGGGCAAAAGAATACACCAACATAAAATTTTGTTATCATGAACTCGCAATTAAACCCGACGCAGTATTAGACTAACAAAACAACTATTTAAGAGAGGTGAGTTACACTCTCCTCGCCTAACCTAACTTATAATATGCAGCCTTTCACGTTCGTGCTCATACAATATTGAAAAACTTCATAAAATGCTAGACCATTCCGATACATATAGTTTACTTTCTATTTTAGTTAGCCAACGGTTCATATATCTTAGTTTTGGTTAATTTCCGCATTTAAGAAAGGCCAAAAGTGAATTCTGCGCATAAAATTACCTAAAAAAAATATATCTTTTTACTAAAAATCAGCAATGATCGAAACCAAGAAGACCCAAAACCTCTTCTGTACTGCCCTTTTAATTCAGTCTACGTGTGTGTGTGTGTGTGTGTGTATACTATTGTGGTTCACAACATAATTTATTTCACAATGCATTTATATCACGTGACCTTTTGTTTGCCGTACGAAATTGCGTAATTGTACAAAATGTAATTGTTCATTTAAAACGATAATATGAATCATTGTTGATAAGGATCGTGATGGAGAAATAATTATGAATATGCAATTGGTGTAAAAAGGGTAATGATAATAATAATTATTATTATTATTATTAATATTATTAATAATAACAATAAATTAATATAATTAAATTACGAGTAATGAATTACAAATAACTGAAAATAATTACTTGTTTATTTTTAGTTTTCGTTCATTTCAGAACCTTCACATTTTATTTATCTTTTTATTTATATTTTTTAAACATTCCAACGAAAAATTTTGAAACGAAACGAAAATAAATAAAAAAATTAGTTTTTTTGTTTAATTTTCATTGTCAAAAATAACATTTAAATTTGGGTCATTTCATGCATGGGACAATTTGGGCTTTTTCTTTTTTTTTTGGCCCATCATTAATGTCCTTGAGAAAACGGATATATATATACTGCTCTTACTTTGATAAGAAATAATTTCTCTCTCTCTCTCTCTCTCTCTCTCTCTCTCTCTCTCTCTCTGAATTTATCTCCAAACCAATTAATTTCCCCTCTTCCCAAGTTTCCTCTTGGTCCTTATTTCAAATTATTAATTATTAATTAAAGCGTAATTTTCCACTGAAAGGAAAGGACGAAATGGACGATCACGAAGGGCGTAAACAACCCGACTCCATTTTGCTTACTGTTTTTGTTACGGTTCAAACTGTTATTGCTGTTGAAATGTTTTTACATTTCTAGGTAAACGCAGACAAACAAAATATGTTACGTAAATTGGCTCTGATTTCTCGGTAAGCTATAAATAGTAACATTTACAATAATAGTGGTTTTTGGGTTAGTAGTAGTGTATATGTTACTCGTAGTATTGGTACAATAGTTATAATAGTACTTATTTATGAGTTGTGACGAAATTGAAGCGCGGATTCCATTAAAAGAGCATTTCGCTAAATTAATGTTTACAAAGGATCGAAGAAATTTCGATGAGGGAATGGAATATGCGAGCTGAGAGGGTATGGAAAAAGCTTTCTCCTTAATTCTAACAATTCTCTATCGAGTATTTGAAAGGAGGTGAAAAATCCTCTTAACGATCATTTGAAATGGTTTAAATAACTTTATATGAAACGAGTCTTCAAATAAAAGTCTTTGTAAGGCTGCGTTTAAAAATCTCTTTTTTTCTTCTTTCAAAGAAAAAAAATTTAAAGGAGTCTGAGTGGGTTTTGGAAAAGGCTTTAAAGAAATCTTTAAAGTGACTTTAAACAAAAGCTGGAAACGCTTTTAAAAAGGCTAATTACACTCTTCTTCAAGGAAAAGATATATTATTTAAAAAAAAGAACGACTGAATTACTTTTAAAACAATTAAAAAAATTTAAAAGTCTTTATAATTTATTCAAAGAAATGCTCTCTCTCTCTCTCTCTCTCTCTCTCTCTCTCTCTCTCTCTCTCTCTCTCTCTCTCTCATAAAGGAAATGAGCAGGTCATATATAAACATTAAGAACTTTTTGTGTAAGTTTATTTAAAAAGAAATGGTTAAATATTTGTAAAAAAAAAACGAATTAAAGTTAATTATAGTTCATTATATAACTTTAAAATTGCATTAAAGTTAACGCATATATATATATATATATATTATATATATATATATATATTATATATTATATAAAACTAGTTATTTTTTTAAAATATATCTAAAAGTTTGCTAAACTTTGTTTTGGTATTCAAAGAATTTTTTGTTAATCGTGTTTGAACTCAACTTAGTTTCGTGCTGCAGTTTTAGTGTGTGTGTGTGTGTGTGTGTGTGTGTGTGTGTGTGTGTGTGATATATAAATTTACATGACTGGGCACGTATGTATGAATGAATAAATGAATAATTGTGAGATTATATAATTTAGGTGCGTCCGTTCGTATGTGTGTCATTCCTGTGTCTCTGCTTATTACTGTAATTCCTCACCCAAAATCATTAAATATTTCCACTTTTGTATCTTAATTTTTTTTCTCTATTTAGATTAATTTTTTTTTTTCTTTTTTCTTTTTTCTCTTTTTTTGTGTATCGCAAATTATTTTTAAATAATTTTCTAGTTTTTTTTAATAAGATTGTGATTTGCAACAGGTTTTTGTGGGTATTTTTCCATATTTATTGGCTTTTAAATATAATAACTATAAGATTACACGTACACCTTAAGAGAATGAAGTTCGCCTACATGCAAATTTATAAAAAGCATAAAAAATTACTAATTAGTAAATAGTATCTTTGTCTTTGGAATTTTTATTCGGTTTGGTGACAGCAATAAAATTTAAAGAACAAAACTGTCATTACTAATTAGTAATTTTTTATGCTTTTTAGAATTTTTTTTCTAGGCGAACTTTATTCCGAAACTGTATACAGAAAGGATCAAGGAAAAATATAACCGCTAGTAAAAGGAGGTTGGTAACTTACGTGAAAGAAGAAAAACCTTCCGAGTTATATTTAGCCGGGCCTTAAAATCATTCGTACAATTCGCAATGCCGCGTCGCAAAACATAAATTGCGTATTAGAATTCATTTCTCGGAATTCCGATTACGAAATCCGGGAAACCCAAATTGTATACTAAATCCGCGTAACCCATTAGTTAGACCCCATTTAAGGATACACTGTATAGTGTAGAGTTCTCGTGTAACTAATCTCATGAAATATAAAACAGGTTATAGAGACCGTTCACAGATTAATGAGAAGATAATCATCATAAGATTACCGAAATTAAGATTCAACCATACGAAGAAAGATTTAAACAGTTAATCTTATTCTTATTAAAAGAGATGTGATTAATAGATTAAAATAATAATAAAAGATCTTACATAAGTGACACAAAGTTTTTCAAAATAGACGAGAGAGAGAGAGAGTTACAAGGAGTTACAAGGAAAAGAAGTACCTCAAAAGGCCTTGCGGCCCATACCGAGGAGGTACCAATGGCAACGGGTGCCAGGGAAAATTTTGTAAAAGTTTATTTTTCTTTCAACTATCCTAGCAGTAGTAGAAAACTGGATAGAAAAGTAGAAGGCTCTCTCCCCACCCTCCGCTCCCTCCCTGCCAGAGGCAGGTACGGAAAAAGGTTGAAGAAAATACCTTGACCCTGGAAAAGTAGCCAAGGAAATTTTACAGGAAAGTGGAGAATATATAAATAGCTCTATATTTAGCTTGCTCACAGAGACACCGTGCAAGCGATCTCCTGCAGAGTTTTCTTATGTTTTAGTCTTGAACTATGAGAGTATTCAGTACTTTGTCTAGCCTATTTTTAAACACATTTACACTTTGACTGGAAACAACCTCTGAGGGAAGTTGGTTCCAGATATTAACTATTTTATAGGAAAAGAAATTTCCGCAGACTGAGGTCCTAAATGTCTTTACACACTCAAATAGTGTGCAAGATTTGGTCTACCCTTTTCTTGAACTGATCCACAGAGGAACTGTTCACAACTTCCGAAGGTAACCTGTTCCATGTGTCACAGATCTTATACGTAAAGTGATTCCCACACACACTAGTCCTAAACCGTTTCAAATCCAACTTCCAACCATTGTTGCGAGTTGGGTTATCATTTAAACTAAACATACTTCTAAAATCGACATCGTTGAACCCGCGTAAGAGCTTGAAAACCTCGATCAGTTGACCGCGCAGCCTCCGAGTTTCAAGCGAAAACAAGTTCAGGGCGCGTAACCGTCGATTGTAGCCCATATGCCTAACGGAAGGGATTAACTTTGTGGCCCTCGCCTGCACTCGCTCCAGCCTCTCAATATCTTTCCTGAGGGTGGGCGACCAGAACTGCACAGCATATTCCAGGTGCGGCCGTACAAGGGAATTGTACAGAGAGAGCACAATCTCCTTGTTCCGAAACTGAAATTGCCTCCTGATATAACCCAACAGTTTCTGGGCTTTCTTTTCCACCTCTACGCACTGTTTCGTAAACTTAAGGTCGCTGCTAATTACCACACCCAAGTCCTTTTCTAAATCAGTCACCTCGATATGACTCCCCAACATCGAGTAGTCCGACTTGGGATTGGCGTAGCCAATGTGCATCACTTTGCATTTACCCAAGTTAAACGGCATTTGCCATTTTTCGGACCACTCTCCTATCCTACCTAGGTCCGCACGCAGTTCCTCGATCGCTTCGGGCGTCCCAACATTGGCCCCAAGCTTGGTGTCATCAGCGAATTTGGCGATCCGACTGACGATGCCACCGTCGATATCATTTATGTAAATGATAAACAACAGCGGCCCCAAAACGGAACCCTGAGGAACCCCACTAGTGACCGAGGCCCAACCCGAACTAGCCCCTTTAATTACAACCCTCTGAGAGAGAGAGAGAGAGAGAGAGAGAGAGAGAGAGAGAGAGAGGAGGAAGCCTCAAAGACTTTTCGGTCCATTTGGGGAGGTTCCTGTTATTAACTAGTGCATTTTTTAATTATTCTAGCAGCATTAGAATGCTGGATAGAAATGCATAATGCTCTCTCCCTTCCCTCTGCTCCGTACTCGCCAGATGCCGGTACAGAAAAAGGTTGAAAAAAAGTACCTTCACCCTCAAAAAGTAGCCAAGGAAATTTTATAGTAAAATTAGCTTTACAATTATGGTATGCACAGTTGCACACACAGAAATATTATGCATACAAGATAGTACTCTTGTATAAACTAACATATTAATATCTTTGTATCGTCATAAAAACCTCTAGCTTTAATTACTGAAGTATCGACCCACAAAGACCCTACGACCCACTCCAGGTTAGCTCAAGAAGGATTAAGAGAAAACGTCAAATTCTCCATGCTTACATTTATGTACGTGCAAAACTATCACGCACAAACAGAAGTAAAGCTCCTCCCCTTCTCTTCGCGTGGGCCACTGCCGGCAAGGTGATTAAATGCAGTAGTATGTTGGCAAATCGTGGGAGGGGATGGGGGTGCCAGTGCTAGTTACAGGTAAGGGGAAAAAACAAAAAATTGAATCTCTCAAAGGAAGGGCTGATAAGATAAGGGTATGGGGGGGTGCCACCCCCAAAACCCACTGTTGCTCTGAACATAGATTAACCTAACATAACTAACTAAAAAGTAACCTAACCTAAACTTGAAACAAAAATTTATATATATATAAAAAAATTTATCCAGAATTAAATGACAGCCTTTCCTCGATAAAATTACATACTTTATAATAACCAACCAGCCAACATGTTTTTCAACACAACTAACTCATCAATTTAGATTCATACTCCTTTCCCTTTTCTCCAGTTGTCGTTTGCAACTCCTACCACTCAGGTTGGTCCTTTTAAATTTTAGTTTATTCTAGTGTTTATTTTTAATGGGTTTGACTTTTTATCTTATTTCCAAAAAAAAATTTAAACTATTTTCCTTATTATATAAGGTTTTACATTATTTTCTGTAAATAAATTTTTACTTAGGTTTCTTTAGTTATATAGTATTGATTTTTTCCCTAATTTTCATGTTCTTTCGTTTAATCACTGAAGATGGTCCCGGAGCTGACCGGAAGGTTTGACCAATAAATGTTAAGAGTCGTGTCTCTTGTCTTTATATTCCAGCTGAGGATAAGATTCCCGAAGAATATATATATATATATATATATATATATATATATATATATATATATATATATATATATATATATATATATATATATATATATATGTGTGTGTGTGTGTGTGTGTAAAAATGAACAATGAATAATTCCTATATAATCTTTATATTCAATTATTCATTTTTACATAAGGACCAAACTCGCGTAACGCAAGTTATCTGTTATTCAATTCATACGTCCATGTCCTTTCTTGACCTTTATCTTGTGTTATTTTTTTTTAATTGTTCCCTCGCAAGATACTCGTCATGCTGACGCATGTGTTCGGATTCCGCTGACCAACACGGAAGGCGGGCATCTAATTACGAAATCTCCTCTCTTGTTTACTTCTAATTTAAAAGCATGATTATGTTATATATCGTTATGCGTGTTATATATATATATATATATATATATATATATATATATATATATATATATATATATATATATATATGTGTGTGTGTGTGTGCCCATGTACTTTGTGTTAAATCTCAAAATAATAGTTATCCTAATGTAAATATAAAACACTGTAAACAATAGTTAACTGTGGTCAATTGTAATTAACTATAATGATTTAATATGATGTAATTAATGTACTTTAATGAAACTGTAATTAACGATAATAAATGAATGTGAATTAATTGGTAATTATAATCATAGTTATAGTAAACCAAAATTACAATGTACTCAATGTCCGACCCGACATTATGTCGCCATTAGGAATGTATACGCGGCGATATTGTTATTTTTTTATCATTATTTTTTCGTTGGGATAAATTTTTGATGTGCTTTCGACTTTGACAAATAATTAATTGGTGACTTGTTCTTTTTAAAATTTCTTAATAATTTTCTTAGATTTAGCTTAATAATGAATCCTGATTAAAAGTTGCAGTGTTCATGTTTTGTATACATTCTCTCTTCGTTATAAAAGATGAAGTCATGTCTTGCCTAAGCATTTAATTGTAAATCTTAAACCTTTAATTTTTGCTCATATGCATATCTTAGTATAAAGATGCATAGTTCAATTTCCACTTCTAATTAACTTGGCCGATCAGGAAAACAGCAGATCTGAAAATACGCGGTTTAAGATGAAAATATGGCTTCCTCTTCCTATATCCTGTTTATCTGTTTAACCATTGTCACAACAAAAGAATTAATTTATTTTTAACTATTGTGCAAAAATAATACAGCCTTTTCAACATTTAATAATGATGATGTTAGTAGAATCGGGGTATATAAACCCACATAATTTCTTCCATGTTCATTCAGAATTAGACTCAAAGGCTGAGCACTACCTGTACATTTTAGCAGTAAATTACAGTAAGAAATAGCCTTTATCTTCTCCTTCGAGCCTTGCTCTCTTCAGAGAACTTAGTCATTAAAAATTTCCCGATACGTTATAAGAAGAATCAGGGAATCTTCAGAGAATTTAGTAAGCCTCCCAGAATCCTCCGAGCCATTATAGAAGAACTCGGAGAGTAGTATAGAAGAAACTACTGCAAGTAACAAATCCGTTGCTGCCACCTAACTAGAACCCCCGTCGACTTCGAACCAACCTAGGCCATAGACGGAGGGGTTAACATACATTCATACATATATATATATATATATCTGCGCGTGTGTCTGACGTCATACTTTAGCGGCCACCATCCAAATCTGCTTTAGGTATAACAGTGATATTCTACCATCAGGAGTCGAACCCCAGACCTCAATCTTTATATCACTGTGGTAGTTCAAATGTTTTACTCATCAATATATATTTATATTTTTCTTTTTTAGCTTTTCTCTACAACACTGATATTACACTATCGGGAGTCGAACCCCAACCTCAATCTTTATATCAGTGGTAGTTAAAGTGTTTTAATCATCAATATAGATATACATTTTATTTTTTATTTATTTTTCCTTATTTATTTTCTTCTATTCGAGCGACAACGCTCAGGAAACAACCTTAGCCAACAATCTTATTAAGACAAATACATAGACAATTTAAAAATGAGTGAGGAGTAAATAGGAACATATATGTGTAAAATATTTATTAACTTGTCAAGAGATTTTTTATTTTTATTATCATAGTATAGTAAATTTACAAATAATGGTTGAAATAATTAATACATACAATTTTTTTTAGAAACAATAACACCTTAAATCTGCATACAATACTTATTAACATGTCAAGAGATTATTTTTTATTAGTATAGGAAACAAATAATGGTGGAAATAGTTACATCCTCATTGCTTTGTATAATACAAGCAATTCTTTTTAGAAATAATGACCCGTTTAATGTATGAAGCTTTCGATACTCGATATACAGAACCTTAAGATCATTTAGGGTTATTTTTGTTCCTACTTTACACTTGGATGTAACATTTTCATAATTCTTAAGCTTTGAACAGATTCAAAAGCATACCCATGTACACGAGCGGATATTACAATATTATCAGGAAATGTTAAAGTATATACAACATGCTTTAAGCGAGCGTTCATTCTCTTTTCACCTGTTTTTTTCCAAAATGAAAACTATTCAGAATTCATATCGATGTATTATGAAATCCTCTAAATCGTAACGGCAGTTAGAGTGTATATACAGAAATAGCTACGCCGGGTGAACGGTGAAGGCGAAGGAGGGTTTGTAACGTTCTAGCTAGACCGTCGACCCAAAGCGACTAGTACTTCTCGAAAGAAGTGACTTCTAAATATTTGCTAATCTCCAAGCCGTTCTCACCTTGTTCATCTCTGCACTTCATAAAATCTATAATAATAATACGCAGTTTCTGTCCTTCTGTCTGGGCTTTTGTCCGGCGTTTTTCTTGGAAAGCGCTCAACGTAGGGCACTCATCCTTACACCGTTGTAAAGGTCTCTCTTGTGGGGTCATCCTAAGGATATTCACTTTTTCGTTCGCACACGCGTGCGCGCATGCGCAAACAACTTTTAAACGAAGCCAAATAGAAAAAGGTTTATAGAAGAAAAATGTTAGGTTAATAAATAAAATAGTAAAAGCACTAAAACATATACTCGGGAAGCCAAGTGCATTTTTGTATAAGAACAAGATTACTAACCTAACCTAAGTTTATTATTAATGTGAAAACCTCTTGCAACAACATATGGCCTATGTTCTGGTCTTTGATAAGCTTTAATACTTTCAGCGATTTCAGTCCACCTTGGATTGCAAGTAAACGTAATAAATAGATCCGGCTTCCCAAATTTTCTTACAATTGCCATAGTGTCTTGGTAGTTCTGCTGCATTGCTCTCCGGCTGCCTTTGTAAAGATACTAATTTGATCGCAGATGTTTTGTATTTATATTCGTAAGCCTGTTTTTACTCATGGACCGCTTTATGTAGCTTTTTCTAGAGTGAGAAGTTTTGATTCTGCTAAAGTCTTTGGTAAAAGATTAAATAGAAATCCTGTATTTAAAGAAGTAATGTAATAAAGACACCAATTTGACTGTAAATGTTTTTGCGGGTTTCTGCTAGTCATCAATTAATACAGTGTACGCATGCTCGAGAATGGTGTCAAAATAACGCATATCTTCTACGCGCGCATTTAATAATTGTTTCAGGTTGAGGAAGGCAGCTTTTGCAAATAGTCTATCGAGGATGAAACAGTAACATGTGGGCACTAGTCCGTTATTAACATTCTTTGTACTGAAGATTTTTATATTAGTTCTCCACATAAATCGTGTTTCAATACAGGGTTGACTCGTATGACGGCTCACAGATAACATGCAAATAATACAGTATGGGGGGTGTCACTGATCGTTACTCTTGTTGCACGCGCGGTAACTGATATTTTATATTTCTCGGCACAGTTCTTAACCAACATAAAGATTTTCGATATTTCAAAATAAATAACATCACGTTTGGCAGAGTCTGTACGTTTATAATTTGTCTCGAGTACATAATTGCGCCACTGCTACCTTTAAACACTCACTGATTTAGAAAACGTCAAGGTGTATTGAGTGTTAAGGATACTGCTTAACGGTAATTCCATCTTTGTTACTGTAAGTGCAGGTATTTCTTGGTGGCACTGCTGCTGTGAGGAGGCTTCTGGGTAGCATGTTAAAACGCTCCAAGCTCAAATACTATCGTGAAGTGGAGTGCTCGCTTCAACTGGTGATGCTGACCTGGTGGGGAGTCATGCATCTTAGGATGCACGTTAAATGATGTGAGTGTAATTCACTTAACATTGAGGAGTTCTATTCGAGAAATAGGCATGTCCTTAGTGTTCCACTTTGGGAGACAAAAGGTATTTGTCACTAAGTTCTATTAAAAAACATCTTTTGTAGGGGACAGTCAAGTGCGATTACTACGCATTGTGCATATACCTGATCATGGTGAAAAAACATTGAGCATAACATATGATAATCCCCATTATGTCAGAGTTGCTTCTAACCTAATAAACAGTGTTGTGATACATATAAGAATAGTTGTAGGTCAAAACTATCCATTTGGTTACAGGAGTTTAATAGTGAAACTTCACTTTTGTTGTGTTACAGTATGATGTGAAAACATTTAGTCGTGCACTGTGGTGTAACATACCAACGCGGCAATGGCCTCAGTTCGATCTTTTCTTCTATATTACGAATGGCTGTCCCCTTACTAAAGAGTGGTTCCAAATATCTTGGGCGGAAGGTTCTACAATCAGGTATTAATACGGTTCAAAATGTGCTGACTTTAAAGAGACAATTACGTCGTACGAGAAATGAGATTATTGATGACGCTAAAAAAGTTGTGAAAGGAGAATGTGCGCTAAATGGGTTAAAGGGGTTAAAATATGCAAAAGAAAAGTTAACTGTCCAGCGAAGAAGAAGACGTCACCTCGAGGCGTAAAACGTAAAAGTGTGACTTCTAAAAAAATCAAAGCGATGCTCTAAACGTATGAAACCTATGGTTGACTTCTTGAACGCTAATCTTGGACAGTTACCTCTCATAGTTCTACACTGTAAGGTAGGGTCTGGTACTCGCTCCAAACACTTAAACATAACGCAGCAAGTCCACCCAAACCAATTTGGCAATATTGTGTTGGGGAATTTACCACAGAGGGTATTTGTGTTAATGGTTGACCATGACGCTCCTTCAGGCAAATATAAAAATTCATAATTCAAATTTGAGCATTTTAACTTGATGGTGAACCAATTAACAGTTCCAGGTTCAGAAATGGATTGCTCTACTGACGATGAAATTTCAGTGTGTTCGCGAGCGTTCCACAACTTATTTCTTGGTACAAATAGATAACGATGTTAGAATAGGAATATCACTGGACGACTATATAAGAGAATTTACGTCTACGCTTTCGATATTTAAGTCGACCACTGCTTGGATGTTGCATGCACTTAAATCCTCACAAACAGGGATATTTGGCATTGAAATTAGAATTTAGTAAACCATTAGCTAGTCCTATTAGTGTGTTACTCTATCTAGAATTACAAGGCCTGATTGAAATTGATCGGTTTAGATCGGTGATAACGGACTTTTAATGGACGAACTCACAATTTAGAGGGTTATGAAGAAGGATTATTTTACGTGAAACATTTTCATAGGCACATAGGCAAATGACAAAGTGTTGAAGCTGCCAAGGAGACAATGTCAAATTTATACTTTATACTGATACATCGACAGGACCGGGGATGCATGGGATTGGTATTTATGCCAGGACTAGAAAGCGTTTATATGATGATTCGCTTGGTATGTTCCCGTTTCATGACCCGAGTATCACGAAATTCCTAAAACCACTGCATTTATCTACCGTTATTTCGAATCAGTACTGCTTCCTCATTTTACAAGCAGTCAATACCGTTTCCTCTTTATTTCTGTATATGTCAAAGAATTATTCTCATCAGGATTTTTTGGAAATTTTTAGCAAATTTAATTCAAACTTAAGTGATGAATTTGTATGTAATCAAATAATTTACCTCTTTTCGTTTGCAAATAAAAACGAATGTATAAGTCAATAAGAATGAAGGTTTTTCTTATGTACTTTGTGAACTCTGGAGAGAGTTATTAATTCTTAAGACTATAATCATCACCAGTGTAAACTTTATATATGTAATTTGTACAAGACTGAATTAATGTAACTTTTAAAATATATTTGTACACAAATGTAACTTCTAATTTAATAAACGAGTAACTGATATTCTTTATTATTACTTTATAAAACATGAATAATGCTAAAAATTATATATATATATATATATATATACTGGTCAAAAAAAGAAACGCAATTAGCTTGCATATGGTGTAAAATTTAAGTTGTTTGTGGTATTATCACAGTTTCAAGATTATGGTTAAATGTTTGTTCAAATCTTTTAAAGCCACTTAGTGCATGTTTTTAAACCTGACTAATCCCGGCTAAGACGCCATTTTGTTACAAACAATAAACAGAGATTAAATTGAATGTATTCTTTATGAAGGCATACATTTTTTCTTTGACTTCACAGAATACACACTGCCCGTTGAAAAAACCAAACTTTTTCCCGCGATTGAGGCATGCCACGACTCTCAGAGGTCAACAGAGGTCGTGCCTTGGGCATGTTGGATGCAGGCATGTCTGCTGTCCAAGTTGCACAACGAATGCATGTGCATCCCAGCACAATCTCTAGGCTTGTTAGACGGTACAATGCCACAGGAAGTGTTCAGGACCTGCCAAGACGTGGGCGACCTCGTGTGACGACCCAACGCCAAGATCGCCACATTGTACTGCAGCACCTGCGTCATCGGCAGCGGAATGCTCGTCAGACAGCCAGAGAGACACCTGGTATCCACAACAACAGAATTAGTGACCAGACCGTCAGAAACCGACTCCGTAATGCAGGACTCCGATCCCGCAGGCCTTACAGAGGTCCTTTTCTCACTGATGCAAGAAGGCAACGACGCCTGCAATGGGCCTATCAGCACCGTGACTGGACACAAAGAATGTGGAACCAAGTCCTCTTTTCTAACGAGTCTCGCTTCAGACTGTCCAATTCTGATGGCCGTGTCAGGGTATACAGACGACCAGGGGAGCGATACTCAGATGCTGCAGTAGTGGAGCATGACAGTTGCTTTCCTGCAGAGACTGTTGAGGTCGATGAGGGCCAGACTCCAAGCCTGCATTGTGGCTAGGGGTGGCCATACGCGTTATTGACTGTTTGTTATGTTAAAGAATCATTTACTATATACTGAGCAGCACGCTTATAAGAGCCATGTTTATAAGAGCAGCACGCTTATAAGAGCGAAATCCCAGGGCACGTTCCCGTGCCTATGTAAAATCCGACGGTTATAAAAGCACCAGCTACGGGTATAAGAGCGCTCAGATCCCCAAGTATGGTCAAAATGTGCGCCAAAACTACTTTTCTAAGAAATGTTTTCACCCGCAGGCTCAGATGTGTGTTGTGGCGCGCTGTATGTCTGTTGTATGCGAGCTACGTGACGTGCTATCATAACAGTGTGCTGATTATTTTTTTTAAACGATTGGTTGAATCAGTTCAGTTGTACTTTGAGTACACTGCGCATGTGTTGTTTGTGTGCTTTGCGGGCTCTGTAGGCGTAACTGACATTTTTTTCTCATTCTCAGAGATCAAGTTGACTATTTTTAATCTATTTTGACAAAATAACCGATTGGCATACAATATAAACCCATTTTCTAACACATTCGGATATAAGAGCGGAAATGATGGGAACAAAAGCTGCTCTTATAAGCGTCGTCCACTGTATAACAAGAATTATTTAGATAAAAAAGGCGTCGCTGCACGTATTGATGTTCTTAAACATTTAACCTGATTGCTGCATTTATCTAATGTAAATAAGAAAACTTATATGACCTGCTAGTTTGAGATGGTCTATGAGTTAAGTCAGAAGTTAGAATTCATCGTGGTCGCTACCACTGACCTGGTCCCTATAAATGAAATTCTGTATATAAATTGTTCAGCCGTATATATACATATACTGTACAAACAGTAAACTACATATATGTATATATATATATATATGTGTGTATATGTATATATATATACACACGTACTTTAGGTGAGTTCGAACGGCGGTTCAGGATCGACCTACGGCCGTCCCCTCTGCAACATCCCGCCTCATTTGCGGGATTTTGTGAAGGAGGAAATTACTGTCTGATCTCCTCCTGCCCTCGTAGTCAGCCACGCATGGCTGGTCAGGGACTTTGCACAGGAATCTGTCCAGCTGGTTCTTGAAATTATTCAAGTCTGTGTGCTGGAGATTCCTCACTTCTTTTGGTAGGACATTAAAAAGCTTTGGGCCTCGTATTCTGAGGGTATTTTCCATCCTCGTTTTCATGGCCCCTTGTCCCACGACAGCTGGGACCGTACAAAATCTGCCTCTTTCATTCCAGTTTGTTTCTATTTCATTTCTAAGGTTAGGGACAAAGTCCTCAAGTATTTTCCATATGTATATTATTGTGTACCGCTCGCGCCTTCTTTCGAGAGAGTAGAGTTCCAGGGATTGTAGTCGAGACCAGTAGTCTTCACCTTCCGTTTTCTCTATTTTAGTCATAAAAGTCCTTTGTATAGCTTCAATGTTCGCAATGTCTCGTTTTCTGTATGGGCTTGTGAGTACAGAGCAATACTCATTTAATGGTAGGACTAGACTCTTCCATAATTTGAGCATGATGTTTGCTTTTCTGCTGCGGAAGCTCCTCTAGATGATTCCCATTATTTTTCTAGCCGTTGTAATTTTGATGTTATAGTGCTCTCTGAATTCTGCATCCGACGACATTATTACTCCAAGATCCCTGACTTGTGGATTTGGTGTTATCTGTTTGGCTTGCATAGTTTTGTACCATTTTTTCTGTAGCTCCTTGTTATTATCATATCTTAGAAGTTGGAATTTTTCTTCGTTGAACTTCATATTGTTGTCTTCTGCCCACTGGAATAATGTTTCAATGTTGTTTTGTAATCTTTCTATGTCACCTTCGTTCAATATTTCCTTGCATATCTTTGTGTCATCTGGGAAACATAATACAATTCTGTCATTGATATCTCCATCAATATCTGCAATCATTATTAAGAACAGCAAGGGAGCTAGTACTGTCGCTTGTGGGACAGAGCTCCCTACTTCTGAGACTTCCGATTTGACTCCATTTACCACCACTCTTTGTGTTCTTTGCGTCAAGAAATTAAATATCCATCTTCCCAGCTTTCCAGTAATTCCTGTATTCTTAAATTGATGTGCTATAATTCCATAGTCACATTTATCGAAAGCTTTAGCAAAGTCCGTATATATTGCATCTATGTTTTGTCCTCGACACAGTGTTTCCAATATTTTCTCCTGGTGATCTAATAGCTGTGATAGGCATGATCTACTAGCCCTGAAACCATGTTGATTTGGGTTGTATAAGTTCTTTTCTTGTAGGTAGTAGGTAGTTTCGCTTCTAATTATGAAAATGAAAATGAAAAGGTTTATTGGCAGACTATAGTCCATATGACAAATATTATTAATACAATGACAGTTCACATACTAAGGATAAAAATATATACAATTGATTAGAAATAATACAGTAATGTCGAAGTTAAGTGGAGCTACAGACAGACGTTTTCGTACCAAGAAGTCCATAGCTTGGAGGATAAACGGCAGGACTCATGGATAGCTTGGATAATCGGGTTGGTTGATTTTTTAATTCTTTGCATTAGACTGTATTGAGCACGTCTTGTTACCTCCGGGAAGATCGGGACATTCCGGATAGAAAACATGTGCGAAGCTGAGCATCTCGGGGGTAATTTATGTGAGAGTCTAAAAGAACTGTTGTACAGCAAATTTAGGGTTCTGCCAGAACCTTTTTTATAATTCACCCACAGTTGCTGTCCGTATATATTACTGCAGAAAGTACGAAAGAGAGTGTCTTTAACTTCACTTGTACAGAATCGAAAGTTCCTTATGGTCATATTCGCTTTAGCACACAGGCTTCGAGATTGTTTTCTTATATCCGAGTCATCACTCAAGGAGCTGGTAATAGTTTGACACAAATACTTAAACTCTTATACTTCCTCAATGACTTCACCTTTCATTTTAAACCTAATGTCAGCTAGCCGATTATAGCTTTTAGAAAATTGCATAACCTTAGTTTTTGTAACATTAAAAAGAATATCATGTTTCTGCGAATACACTTCGCAGACTTTTAGTAGCCAATCCAGACCTTTAACAGAGGGACTTAATAACACCATATCATCGGCATAAACGAAGTTATTTATCCTTGTGTTATCTATACAACATCCCACTGTTGCCTCATTAAGTGAAGCAATCAGTCCCTCAATATACACATTAAACAGCATAGGAGAGAGCAAGGAGCCTTGTCTCACCCCGCAAGAGGAGCCAAAACATTCGGATAGTACATTGCCCCACCTAACGGTAAAAGATTGGTGGGAATACCAAAATTTCAATAAATTTAATATGCACATGAGAACCTTCCTGTCTTCTAGTTTTTTAAATAAAATATTGTGGTTCACTCTATCATGTGCTTTACTTATATCTAGGAAACAGCTATAAATAGTTGAATTACTGTCAATGTATTTAAAAATTGTTTCTTTAAGTACATAGATACACTGGTCAGTTGAGTGGGACCTTTTAAAACCAAACTGATTAGATGTCCATAGGTAATCATTTAATCGGAGTAACAAGAGTTTTTCTTGTAGTTTAGAGAAGCAGGAAGCGACAGCAATCGGACTATAATTATTGCTGGACAGAATGTCTCCATACTTATTTTTGACTAAGGACAAGATATATACACTCATGAACTCTGCAGGGATATGGCTAGGAGCAAGCATATATATATATATATATATATATAATTTTATATATATGTGTATATATATATATATATATATATATATAATTTTATATATATGTATATATATATATATATATATATATATATATATATATAAATATATATAATTTTATATATATGTATAATACAAACGGAGCGACCCGTCGTTGCCGGGGTGGAAGTTGAACGCTATATATATATATATATATATATATATATATATATATATATATATACACACACACACAGGGTGTTTCAGGAGGAAAGGTCAATACTTCGGGAGGTGATAGTATCGGTCATTGTGAGAAAAAAGTTCATATGAGCATGTGTCTAATTCTGAATGGTTACGGAGATAGAGCTGTTTGAATCTACAAATACAAAAGCATTGTTAATGGTAATCAAAAAAGAGAAACCAATTACTGTTTCTAACATTTAATGTTTAAACATTGGCATTTTAAATAGTATCAGAGACAGAAATGACAAATTTGTTACAGTTTACAATACGTTTTCGAAAATCCCACCGTCAACTTCAATGCACTTTGCAACTCGTGTGCGAAGATCGCCTGTTGTTCGTCTGAGTTGATCTTGACGTTCCTTTATGCGGGCAGCAGCATCCAAAATGCGCGCGAGCAATTCGTCTCGTGTATCCACCTTTTTTTTGTAAACGTGACTTTTCATCCACCCCCACAAACAATATTCTAACGGAGAGAGGTCTGGAGACCTTCGTGGCCATTGAATGGGACCATCGCGGCCGATCCATCGATCAGGGAAAGTTTGATTTAGGTATTGCATCACCAGACGGGTAGAATGTGGAGGAGCTCCGTCATGCTGAAAGTACATACCAGCGCGTGTAGCCAAAGGAACATCCTCCAATAGTCCTGGCAATTCATTTTTGCAGAAATTCTAGGTAACTTTGTCCTGTAAGACGATTCTCTAAAGTAACAGGGCCAATCAGCTGATCATCGATGATACCGCACCACACATTGGCAGAGAAGCGATGTTGAAAATTTGTTTCCACAGTGGCATTTGGATTTTCGTCTGACCACCGATGAGAGTTACGAGTGTTGTTGATACCGTCACGGGTGAAAGTAGCTTCATCAGTGAACAGTATTAATCGAAGCAATCGGCGATTAGCATTTACCCAATGACAAAATTCCAGTCGCATGGCAGCGTCTCCTGGTTGAAGGTGTTGTACACGCTGTACATGATATGGATGCAAGCCTTCTTCACGCAATGTTCGCCATACTCTTGTGTGTTGTACACGCTGTACATGATATGGATGCAAGCCTTCTTCACGCAATGTTCGCCATACTCTTGTGTGTGGTACACCGAGACGTGTAGAAATTCTTCGTGAGCTAGTAGTAGGACAACGCTCTACCAACTGAAGAATGTTTTCCACTTCATCCACATCTTGTTGACCTTCACGTTCAGATGAAACATGAGCGCTGGGAAGTGTACCAATCTCACGCAATGTGTTGAAAACCCTTGTAAACACTCTTTGATCCAGAATTCTGCGGTTCGGAAACCGTCGACGGTATTCTGCAACAGCAGCTGTTGCACTTCCATCGCAAAAACCGTAGACACACCATATCTGCATATTCGGCATGTGTGAAGGTGTGTGGCATTCTTAACACTGCTTCAAACACCAAACAATGTCACTCACAACAGTCAGCTGTCGATTGGCTTATGTTACATGCTTACATTACAACTTACATGGTTCAAAGTTATAGGGGAGGGAAGGGGAAGGAAGAGCTGCGCGCGCATCAGATTCAAACAGCTCTATCTCCGTAACCATTCAGAATTAGACACATGTTCATATGAACTTATTTCTCACAATGACCGATACTATCACCTCCCGAAGTATTGCCCTTTCCTCCTGAAACACCCTGTGTATATATATATATATATATATATATATGTGTGTGTGTATATATGCCAGGTTAGGTTAATTGAATGTCCGGTTAGGTCAACTGAATGCCGATTAGATTAAATGAATGCCCGGTTAGGTTAATTGAATGCCCGGTTAGGTTAATTGTACACCCTTGACGATTGGTTAGGTTAATTGTACACCCTTGACGATTGGTTAGGTTAAGTCGTGATATTTTCGTTAGTTTTAACGGAAATATCCCGACTTAACCTAACCAATAGTCAAAAGCGTACAGTTGACCTAATCGGGCATTCAGTTAACCTAACTGGGCATTCAATAATTTTATCGTAATTTTCGATATATATATATATGATAGAGCTCCGCCCATTTCATGTCACTATCTTTTATGATGTCACTATCTTTCAACCAATCCGGAATACAGAGGCCTCTAGCGGCCTCAGATGACCTCGGAGGTCGACGCCACATAGCCTATTTTCTTCCCCGGCCTCAGTTACCCCTATGCCCCAAGTCTCCTCCAAATCTGGCCAGTTGTTTGGCCGGCCATAAGAGACAAAGAAAGAAAGTTAGCAGTTTGACCGTCACAATTATTAGTATAGATTTTGAATCAATGCAGTATTAAACTGCTTTTGTTTTCACAATGAAATGAATGGCACGTTGCAGTTGTGAAAAAATAATGAAAAAAATATTGCATACAATATACATTACTGTCACTATTTTTAAAATGTAGCAAATGCATTCAGAAGTAGAGTTCGACATATTGGATTTTATCACAATCAAAGTTTTGTGTAATGGCATTCGGATCAGTGTTGAAGTTTTCGACTAATCAGAACCATTGCATTTGGGTCTGCTTATACAAATCGGGCATTGAAACACGCCCCCAAAATTCATGAACAGATAAGTTAAGCATTACACGGTTAAATATCGTTGATGGAATAATCTACATAACTCTTCAAAACGCTTGTCGCAACTTTTCAAATAATATATAATTTATATGTAAAGGATGAATAGTATGTAAAATGCACGTTTATTCTTGATGATTATTGATGTAATGGCTCGTTCATTCCTAAAGAATATTATAAGAGTGTGTATATATATATATATATATATATAATACTGTCTTTTATGAAGTCCCGGATATATTATTTATATATTTCATCTCGGGGGTTCGATACATGATGGTATTAGTTAATAATACTGTAAATATATTACAAATGTTTAACCCTTTCATACCTGATTTTCGTTTACTTTTCATGCCACAAAAAAACACTTGTGCTAGATCTCCAGAATGATTAAAATCTCATAAAATTTGATGGTCTCATTTGCGACCGTACGGCAGCCCAGCGTCTTAACCACTAGGCCACCTAGGGTACCCATTTATCTACCAACCACTTTCTTTATTGTGTGGAAGGATGAACAGCTGCGTTTTGCTGCACGCCGGCTGCCGTTACCGGGTCTCGAACCCGGGGCCGATGGATTCGTAGTCAGCGACGCTAACCACTACACCACCGAGGCGCATAACGGATATATATATGTATATATATATATAAAATTTAGTGGTGGACCGGATATCCGCATCAGCGCATCATTTTTAACATCCGCATCCGCACTTCTGACTGCGGATGTTATGCGGATATTACCTCTAATAAATTATGCAATTTACAATTAAATTAGTTTATAAAGTAGCTTATAAGGCCCAGTCATGCACATTTCATGTAAAGTATTAATTACACTGGTATGCATCAATTTTGCTGTCAAGGGTTTTGTAAGTGATTCTTATAGAGTTTTTCATGCTGATTTCGAATCTGCAATCCGTTTTTCTCAATCAGCTCAGGTTATCCGGCTATGGCCTCATAAGTAAAATAGAATTTTTCGTGATTTTGTCAAAGCGGAATTGGAACAGTAACGTCTATCATCACTTGTTTCACTTGTATAATATCTTTTTTTACTTTTCAGGCATATAGATAAAATATTTCATACTGAATAGAGCGTGTAAAAAATCCCAATAGATTCTGCTACATATGTGGGACGGTTACCATGCCAAATAACCAGTCCCAAATCACTAAATTTGTGAAGACAATGTATAGAGCATACTTTGGAATTAAGCTAGGGGACCAGGACAAAAATTTCGCCCCTCATATGTGCTGCAAGACGTGCATTGAAAATTTGAGAAGATGGAGCAAAAGCAGAGCGAAATCTTTGCCTTTTGGAATTCCCATGATTTGGAGAGAAGGAAAGGATCACGTGACAGATTGCTATTTCTGCATGACAAACCTCCAAGGTGGGCTTATAAATTTATTTTTCTTAAATATTTTGAAATCCTCGTATGAAACTTGACATAATATTCACCATAATGTAATATTCACCATATATAGCATAATATTCACCATAATGGTAATCATACATTTACATATACATATTGTTATAGAAAATACATTTACACATACATATTGTTATACAAGTTACATTTACATATACAATGATTGTATATTTTCTTTCTTTTTCATTCATATTGTCCCCGAAGGGACAATATGAATGAAAAAGAAAGAAAATATACAGACTCCATCGACCTATTTCATATCTTACAGACCGCAGCCTTCCCTCACGAGCCGCCACTGTCTGAATGCTTCTTCTATTTCATATGCAAGTTTTATATCCATGTTTCTGTGTTTCTATTTTCAGGAGTTAACAAGAAGAATAAACACATTGTTGTATACCCTGACATTCCTTCTGCTATGAGACCTGTACCCCATGGTCCTGAAATTCCAATACCCGACCCACCTCAAACCCTGGACTTCGATGATTCTGATGATGAATCAATGACCAATGCCAATGACCAGTCCCAGTCGTATATACCTCAAAATACCGCTTCAAATGAGCCGAGGCCTCTCAACCAGGCCAAACTTAATGATCTTACCAGGGATTTAGGACTTTCCAAATTAGCTGCCGAGATCTTGGGCTCACGACTTCGAGAGGACAACTTGCTGGCTCCGGGAACAACACTCCTGGTATAGGAAACGAGAGGAAGAATTCCGCAAGTTTTTTGCAGTGCACGAAAATACCTCTTCCTTAGTGTACTGCTGCAATGTTGAGGGGCTAATCGAATCCTTGGGCCTGCCATATAACGCATCAGAATGGAGGCTATTTATAAACTCGTCTAAACGAAGTTTGAAAGCAGTACTTCTCAACATTGGGAATAGGGTTGCATCAGTCCCTGTAGCACATTCCGTACAACTTACTGAGAGCTACGATAACATGAAAATTTTACTGGATGCTCTCGTATACGACCAACATAACTGGAGGATCTGTGGAGATTTGAAGGTAATACTAATATCATAAGTAAACTATTGCTATTGACTATGTTGTTTTTCCAAAGGTTATTTGAGAGCGTATAAGAACACTTAACTTCCCCACAGAAGTGATACAGTCCAATGCATAGATTTTTTTATCTGATAGAACAAATTCTCTAAATTCTTTAAATATTTTCATTTTTTTTAGATTGTGGCATTTGTATTGGGAATGCAAGGGGGATACACGAAATATCCATGTTTCCTCTGCAAATGGGATAGCCGAGCGGATGAGAAGCACTATGCACAGCGTGAATGGGCATCCAGAGAGAATTTTGAACCTGGGTCGCATAATGTCGTTTCAGTGCCCCTTGTACCACCAACAAAAATTTTGCTCCCACCACTTCATATTAAGCTGGGCTTGATGAAAAATTTCATCAAATCAATGAATAAGGAGGGTTCAGCATTCCGATATCTCGAGAGTAAATTTCCTCATATATCTGATGCTAAACTAAATGCTGGGGTTTTTGATGGTCCTCAAATTCGAACTTTGATCAAGGATACTCAGTTCGAAAACGCAATGACTCCAACTGAGAAGAATGCCTGGCAGGCATTCAAATCAGTTGTCACTGATTTTCTTGGCAAGCGTAGAAGTCCAGAATACGAGTCCGTTGTCGAAAACTTGATGGAAGCTTTCAAAGCTCATGGGTCGCGCATGTCCATAAAAATGCACTTTTTGTGGTCCCACTTGGACTATTTTCCTGAAAATTGCGGGGATTATAGTGAGGAACAGGGTGAACGATTTCACCAAGATATCAAAATAATGGAAGAGAGGTACCAGGGAAACTGGGATATCAATATGCTGGCGGACTATTGCTGGTGTTTGAAGCAAGACGTGCCCGAAGAAAAACAGACGGAAAGCCAAAAAAACTTCATTCCTTCCTCAATAAACTTTCTTCCATATTCATTGTATGAATAAAAGTATTTATTCACACAATGTTTTCATTTTTCACGAGTGTTCTTATAATATTACTCGTATCTACAGTGTTTAAGCTAAAAAAATCAATAAATTTGGGGATAAAATTGGACTTATAATAAATGGCCAATAGAGAAAAAACCTGACCTGATTGAGGAAAACCAATGTCATTTTCGAATTCAGCATGGTCGAATTATATAATATGAGTTGAAAAAACCCTCACAGCAGACAAAAAAATTTCATATGTATACCAGTGTTATTAATGAACAAACAAATATATAAACCTCAAAATATAAATACCTGGGAACACAGAAAATTGAATGAAACTTGTTTCATTGAATTTTCTGTGGCTGAAACTCTTGAGAAAGTTATTATTTTTATCATAATGAAAACATTAATATTAATTTTAATTCTTATGCATTGCCTGCCATAATAGTAATATCACGAAATTTGAAAAATTATGTTATATATTCGTAATTCTATATTATATTGATAGATTAACTAAATATCCACATCCGCGTCCGCATCCGCGGATATTGAAATTAAAGATCCGCATCCGCAGATGTTGAAAAACTGACATGCGGTCCACCACTAAATTATATACAGGGTGTCCCAGGAGGAAATGTCAAGAATGCACCATTTGACCCTTTGGGTATTTCTAAGTAGAAAGTATTATATCGACATGTGCCTGATTCCCAACCGTTACCGAGATACAGGCCTCTACATTTGGGTAACTAAAACATAATAAAAAGCCTATCTTAGATAATAGTCAATGACATTTAATGATACATTGGCAACTGTGCAGATCCTCACATTATTTATTTACATTATTTTTTTGTCTGGGGGTTCTTGAAGAGTAACGTTTATCAGCGGGGTAAGCCCGAAACTAGGGAGCAGTTGGTTGCACGTATACAGGATGCGTTCATAAACCTCAGAAATGAACTTCCGCGTTTTCCTTGGCAAGACTCGATGGATCGGAGGCTCGCCGCGTGCATTGAAGAAGGAGGGGGTCACTTTGAAACCGTTCTGCAATAAGTGCAATAGTGTATTGTATGTTTGTACTTTTTGTAAACCACAAGTGTCATTAAATAGTATCTAAAATCGCCTTTTTATTATGTTTAAATTACCCAAATGTAGAGGCCTGTATCTCGGTAACGGTTGGGAGTCAGACCCATATCGATATAATACTTTCTACTTAGAAATACCCAAAGAGTGAAATGGTGCATTCTTGACATTTCCTCCTGGGACACCATATATATATATATATATATTATAGACTTTATATTATAAACCTATTTATATTAACATACGAAGTTTATATCTCAAACTAGTATATATTTACAGTATATATATATATATATATATTATATATATATTATATATATATATATATATATATATATATATATATATGGGAATGAACTCAGAATGGTTCCCTGAGTTTTTTATGATACACACAGACCGTGCATGGAACAAGGAACTCTTCTGGGATAATTAAATCCACTATAGTCCGAATAAGTAATGGTAAATGACAAATACCATAGTTTTTCTTTTTCATGATGCAAGCCCGACGTGGGCAACTGGTCTCTCGCAAAGAGGTCCCATAAATATAGCTTCCCTCACCAGCTATCTGCAAAGCAGACAGGATCCAGCTTTGGGACATGGATCTAGGGTTTAAATAGCCCCACTACATTTAGAACCTCAATATAAGTAAAAGACTCGTTGCATTCACGTCGGATTGAATAAATCAAAGAAAAAGGGGTAGCTATTATATTTTTAGCCAAAACCAAAACTTAAACCTCAACTGGCAGAGTTGAGCGTCCACTTTTCAAGGCACATAACATGTCCGTTTCATGATGGGAATGAACTCAGAATGGTTCCCTGAGTTGTTTTTGATACACACAGACCTTGCATGGAACAAGGAACTCTTCTGGGATAATTAAATCCACTATAGTCCGAATAAGTAATGGTAAATGACAAATACCATAGTTTTTCTTTTTCATGATGCAAGCATGGCCGTAACTACCTATGAGGTCACCGAGGTCCGGACCTCGGTAATTATTTCCTAAAAAAAAAAGAGAGACTGAACCGTTCTCCGTGCAGCTTTAATAAAAGTATTTTTGCTAACAGGTCCCTTTGTACAGTATTTAATTATAGACAAGGGTTTTGTGTTTAGTGTATAGCTTGGGTTGTGTTTGTAGATGTCATTTTGGTCTGAATTTTGCTCGTCCCGCCGCGCTCGAAAAAAATCTGGACCTCACTAATTTCTAAACCCTAGTTACGGCCCTGGATGCAAGCCCGACGTGGGCAACGGGTTCGATTCCCGGGTGGTTACCTAATTTTTTCATTTGTTTCGTTCTCTCTCTCTCATCTTGCGCGGAATATCTCCTATACAAGCGTCGTTCTTTACGTTTATATATATATATATATATACATATATATATATATATATATATATATATATATATATATATATATATATATATATATGCAGTGTCCAAAAAAAATGTTTACACATCATATTAACATATATATCAATAAGCAAATAGGCGGATAGTAAATAGATAGCAAATAGGCTTCTTTAATATTTAAATGTTCGAAATATCAGCCAGCAGCGTCAATACCTTCATGGTTGTGCTGCTTACTTTAATGTTTTAAATGTTCAAAATGTCCGCCACTAGCATCAATACATTCTTGACAACGGCGCGCAACAGATCGGCATACTGTTCGGATTGTTCGGAGTGGAATGTTGGCACAGGCTATTTCAATTTCGTGTCTCAAGGCCTGTAGTGTCCTTGGTTTTTCAGCATACACAGTGTTCTTCAGAGTGCTCCACAAGTAAAAGTCTAAGAGTGTTGGTCAGGAGGAGATCGTGGTGGATACTCGTACATCCCTACGTCCTATCCATCTTCTAGGAAAACAAATATTGAGAAAATTTCTAACGTCATTGTGGTAATGTGGTGGCGCGCCATCCTGTTGAAAGTAACACTCTTCTTCCAAAAAAAGAGCTCTGATTGAAGGTACAATGTTGTCTTGCAGCATTGATAAGTAAGCAGCACCTGTGACAGTGTCCTCAAAGAAAAATGGCCCTATCAATCCTCTGGAAGACAGACCACACCACACTGACACTCCTGGTTGATTAAGTGCTCGTTCTTCTGTCACGTTTGGATTTTCGGTGGCCCAGTACACACAGTTGTGTCGATTGATAGTACCATTGAGTTTAAAAGTGGCTTCATCAGACCAAACAATGAAATCAGGAAAAGATTGTTTTTCATCACACATGTGCAAAACCACTCACAAAATTCTTTTCGACGATCTGGATCGTCCTCATTCATTGCATGGAGCAGTCTAGGTATGTACGGTTTCCACTTTTCATGTCGCAAAATGCGATGAACGCTGAATTTAGAAACCCCAGTCTCACGAGAACATTGCCTTGTAGACTTATTTGGAGAGTTTATGAAGGCCTGTAACACGGTCTCAACACTTTCATTGTCAGTTGAAGTGCGACGTCTTCCAGATCGACCTTTGTTGACGTTTTGCACTGTTCCAGTCTCAAACTTATCACGTAATCTTGTAATTGTTACCCGTGATGGTGGTAATGTTCCAAACTCATTTCTCCAATGTCTCTGTACCTCAGCCACATTCCCCGTCTTCCAGTAATGCCTCAGAATCCACTTACGTTGCTCAAACGATAACTGCAATGGAGCACCGACAATTCAGCGCAGGACAATTCAGCGCCGACAATTCAGCGCCGACAATTCAGCGCCGACAATTCAGCGCAAAGACAATTCAGCGCAAGACAATTCAGCGCCGACAATTCAGCGCAAGTCAGTACAGTTAAAAGTTTAGTTAAAAATAATAAAAATAAATCGCAATAAATAAAAAAGAGAAAAATTTGTATATTTATATACAGGGTGTACATAAAGTCAGGATCTATTTTTGTGAAGCACTTGGAAATTATATGGAATTCAATCATAAAATGATAAAGTGGTAACATTTATTAAATAATTAAGAGTAGGATTCGACGTGACGCCCATCAGTATCCCTGCACAGCTCAAATCGTTCCGCAGCATTTCTAAACACATTCTGGAGCATTTGCGGGGTTATGTTATCTGCAGCAGTTCGTATACGTGTACGTAAGTTTTCAAGACTCGTAATCTTCGTCTGATAGACGTGCGATTTAATAAAGCCCCATGCAAAGAAATCTAAAGGGGTTAAATCTGGTGATCTCGCTGGCCAAGGTCTGTTGCTTCCGCGTCCGATCCAGCGATTTGGAAAACGTCCATTTAGATAATCCTGAACAATTTTGGCATAGTGACAAGGAGCACCATCATGTTGATAGACGACGGTACTAACAATCCTATCCCCGTCGTCTATCGACATGATGGTGCTCCTTGTCACTATGCCAAAATTGTTCAGGATTATCTAAAATCTAAATGGACGTTTTCCAAATCGCTGGATCGGACGCGGAAGCAAAGACCTTGGCCAGCGAGATCACCAGATTTAACCCCTTTAGATTTCTTTGCATGGGGCTTTATCAAATCGCACGTCTATCAGACGAAGATTACGAGTCTTGAAAACTTACGTACACGTATACGAACTGCTGCAGATAACATAACCCCGCAAATGCTCCAGAATGTGTTTAGAAATGCTGCCGAACGATATGAGCTGTGCAGGGATACTGATGGGCGTCACGTCGAATCCTACTCTTAATTATTTAATAAATGTTACCATTTTATCATTTTATGATTGAATTCCATATAATTTCCAAGTGCTTCACAAAAATAGATCCTGACTTTATGTACACCCTGTATATGCTAAATTGGGTCTGTATCGAAGGAGTGACATTTCAAAGGAGTGACATTTCAAAGGAGTGACATTTCAAAGGAGTGACATTTCAAAGGAGTGACATAAATACCGTAAGGAAGGAGTGACATAATGAAGGAGTGACAAATCGGAGATAAAATTCAAAGGAGTATAATTATTAAAATTTTATTTAACAAAACAAAATTTGTTAGAATTGTTAAAATTAAGATTTTATTTCAAAAACTAGAAACCTAACCTAACCTAACAGTTGCAAGCCTCTCTTCCCTCTGGATTTGTTCTTTCTTCTTCTTTGTTGGTATTTTCGCGCTGAATTGTCTTGCGCTGAATTGTCTTGCGCTGAATTGTCTTGCGCTGAATTGTCTTGCGCTGAATTGTCTTTGCGCTGAATTGTCTTTGCGCTGAATTGTCTTTGCGCTGAATTGTCTTTGCGCTGAATTGTCTTTGCGCTGAATTGTCTTTGCGCTGAATTGTCTTTGCGCTGAA
>JAJOZX010001708.1:170000-232500 GCA_023014485.1 Bathynomus jamesi
ATCCTGAACAATTTTGGCATAGTGACAAGGAGCACCATCATGTTGATAGACGACGGTACTAAACAATCCTATCCCCGTCGTCTATTAACATGATGGTGCTCCTTGTCACTATGCCAAAATTGTTCAGGATTATCTAAATGGACGTTTTCCAAATCGCTGGATCGGACGCGGAAGCAACAGACCTTGGCCAGCGAGATCACCAGATTTAACCCCTTTAGATTTCTTTGCATGGGGCTTTATCGAATCGCACGTCTATCAGTCGAAGATTACGAGTCTTGAAAACTTACGTACACGTGTACGAACTGCTGCAGATAACATAACCCCGCAAATGCTCCAGAATGTGTTTAGAAATGCTGCGGAACGATTTGAGCTGTTCAGGGATACTGATGGGCGTCACGTCGAATCCTACTCTTAATTATTTAATAAATGTTATCACTTTATCATTTTATGATTGAATTCCATATAATTTCCAAGTGTTTCACAAAAATAGATCCTGACTTTATGTACACCCTGTATATAAAATTCTTTATTTATTGCAGGTATTAAAATTACTCTAGCTGATGAAGTGATAATATAATGGCTTCTCAATTAATTGGTGATTCGGAGAGGCAACGTGTGATAGATCGCATACGAGCAATAACATTTCGGGAAGCTCGTGATGCTGGAGCCACCTTTATAACACGTTCATGGGTTGCCAAAAAGTTGCGAAGAAGTGAGGACTTCGTCAAAAGAAATTGGAATAAAACTTTGGACGAATGTGAAATGGATACAACCAAATCTGGGCGCCCAAATTTGCCACTCTCTCAGGAAACAAAGGACATCATTGAAAGCGGTACGCGTAAGCGGAAAAACAGCTGTGCTAAACTTTCTAGAGAGATCGAAGTGTTGAGAGGAAAGATCGTTATTGGTGAGATCATTCGACTGTACCGTCATAGGCGAAGTTTAAAGCCTTGGCATGAACTTCCAAAGCCAAGAAAAACTCAACTCAACATCGATGACAGAATGTCGTTTGCCCATTATCTTGAAGATTGGGATGTGGATGATTTCATGCATTTAGCTGTCTCCGATGAATTTTTTGTTTACGTAACACGTCGGCCTAACTACCAAAATGATCGAGTGTGGGCCACAACACCAGATGAAATCGATGACAATGAACATTATCGCGAATTATTAAAAAGTCCAGACTGTGTTGGTGTGTTTGTTTTGTTCACTGCAAAGAAACTCATGTGGGTGCTGAAGCCAGATGGTCAGAGTTGGGATGGACAGTATTTACATGATATTATTCTATCCCAGCATGTCATTCCTTTTCTAAGAAACCCAAACAATGTTATGGATGTCGATCAGGTCACACTTCTGCACAATAAGGCACCCTGCTTTAAGGCATTAGCCACTCAACAGTTGTTGCGGAACCATGAGATCGATTTCTTTGGAAATGAAGAATGGCCAGGAAATTCTCCTGACCTGAACGTCTGTGAACACATTGGATCAGTTATAAAGGACAAGATTGAATGTCTCTTGTTTCAAGAACCTGCAGCAAATCGATTTTCGAAGGATACAATGACGCAACACATTGAAACTGTTTTAGCAAATGTTTTAGCAGGCTGTCTTGGAAGCCAATGGCGGGAACACCAAGTTTTAATTGTTTCTCATTAAATGCAGGATTAAATTCTCTTTTTTAAGGTATGTTTAGTGTTACTGTACCTCTAATGGTTTAGGCCATGGGCGGAGGGGGCTAAGGTTTATTGGAGCCCCGTATTAAAAGGGTGCCCGCTAAAGTTTATAGTATGACGTCAAACACATATATAATGTGTTTCACACAGAGCTGGGCACTTGCGGCATATTTTGCGGTACTGCGGTACTGCGGTACTACCGCACTACCAAACCGGTACCAAACCGGTACGCGGAAATTTGAATGCGGTAGCGGTACTGCGGTACTTTCAGCGATCCTTTGCGGTACTGCGTTATGCGGTTCCGGTTTGCGGTTTGCGGTAGTACCGCAGTACCGCAGTACCGCAGTACCGCAGTACCGCAAAATATGCTGCAAGTGCCCAGCTCTGGTTTCACACACACGGAGGTGTGTAAGAGTAGGTTACTCTTGGGTCTGCGCAGTTGTATGAGAGGTAGGTTGTGTTAGGTTAGGTTACTATATTCTATATTCAACTGCTTCTCCCCCACATTAAGTTACTATACTCCCACATTAGTTTAGGTTAGTTTGTAGGTTTGGCTTGAGGTTGTAGGTTCGACTCCCGATGGTGTAATATCATTGTTATGGAAGAAAGTTAAATAAAAATATATAAATCCATATTGATTATTAAAACATTTTAACTACCCCATTAATATAAAGGTTGAGTGAGGTTGGTGGTTCGACTCTTGTTATGCCTGTTATGCCTATGACAGATTTGGATGGTGCCGCCTAAGTTCATTGTATGATGTCAGACACATATACACGCACATATATAAAAACTTTGTTTTCAAGTTTTGGTTAGGTTAGGTTACTCTATGTTCAAAGGATCATTGGGTTTTGGGGGACAGAACCCCTTACACTCTTATTTTATCACGCTTATCTTATCACCCTTATCTTGTCACACTCCACTCACCTTTGAGCCCGTTGTTGCTACGGCGAATTCAAAAGTCTCCCACTTTGAGGTGTCTATGAGGGAAGTTATCAAGTTTATGAGGCAAGTTGCTCGATGGTTGATCATGCTATGTGGGGCACAATGCAACCAGAGACGTCTCTCTAAAGTTAGGGGAGAACCAAGTGTAGGAGGAACTGTTTAAACAAACTCCTGCAGGGTTACGTCATAATACTACTTTCAAAATACTTATTTAATCGATTCTTAAGTTATGTTATACGTGGGGACAGTTTTAAACCCTAAGTTTATTCAGAACTTTGCACATCCGATTTTAAAACATAGTTACACTTTGAATTGAAACAACCTTTGAGGGAAGTTGGTTCCAGATATTAACTCTTTTACAAAAGAAATTACCGCAGATTGAGATACTAAGTGTTTTTAGTTCCTATTCAATTCATTATTTCTTGTCGGAGTGATATTAGATGAGAATAATTTCATGTAGTCTATCCTGTCTATTCCATGGAGCATCTTGAAAGCTTGAATAAGCTGACCGTGCAATCTCCTCGTCTCTAAGGTAAACAGATTAAATGCTCTAATCTCCGTTGGTAGTTTTGAAGTCTCATTGAAAGGATCAATTTTGTGGTCCTTAACCCTTTACTGCCCAAAAGGACAAATTTGTAACCTTTCAAATACACACATTCATAACTTAACCCTACAAAATATTTGGGCAGTAAAGGGTTAAATTGTACCTTTTCCAACCTTTCTGTATTCTTACTAAAGAACAGAGACCAAAACTGCACTCAATACTCGAGTTGAGGTTTAACTAGTGAATTGTAAAGAGACTACGATTTCCTTGTTTTGTAGTAATGTCTAATTAAAAATTAGAATGTTTTGGTTATAAGAAATTAATAAAGAAGATAAGAATAATTAATAAATGTAAAATTAAGATAAATAATGGTTTGTTTATTGAAATTATAAAATACGAATTGGCAACACAAGGAGTCGGCCCGCGAAAGCTGGGTAGAAATACCCTCCAGTCACTGGGCGGCGTTGCGTTTAAGAAGGTGTCTTTTGGTGTTACGATGTTTAGTGTGAATTTAGAATAGGATTTCGTATCTCTCCGACTTAAGTATTACAATTAAATTCCCCCCCTTGCATTACATCGTTTAACTAAGTCTTTTCGGCATAAATAAAGTAGTAAAAAGTGAAAATAAGAGTATGATGAATCCCCGGTCTCCCTTTGCATTGTTTGTTAACGGTTTTCGACTAGGCCACGTCTACCGTATTTATACAGTCGCGAAAAGCGTGTAAAGAGAATGAATAATGATAGAAGAAAAAGGAAAGTAAATAAAGAAATAATGAATTATAATAATAATAAAGCTAACCACTACATTCTGGTGGCAGCTAACTTTATTAAATTGTCATCAATTTAATAATACAAACCCACGCAAATCCGTTATTAAAGTAGGCTTTTGAAATTTTTTTTCGCGTCATGAATAGAAATTGAAAATTTGTGCATGTGTTTTTTCGATTAATCACGATCATTTTTCCACGTTCTCCGTATAAAGAAAATTAGTAGATATTCTGTTTCGCTATCCGTTTTAGAGTATTTATAACATTAAGCAAATTCTGATTCCCTTTTCTTCAAAATTCGATGATTCAAGATGGCGCCCATCATTTTTCGAATTTTTTCTCATAAGAGCGTCTCTTCCACTTTTCGCGCTAAAATATTGTTGTTGTTTTTTTTTGTCAAATTAAATTCGAGAGTCGTTTGTTCCATCTTTCTTCGCGCTGTTTCTTTAGATTTCGTTGTTTCGGTTAGAGAGGAATTTCAAAATTGAAAAACGCGGTCCGGTGACTCATTTCTTGTCACCTCTTTTCGTTCACTTTTACTCCTGTCTTACAGCATACCTTTTTGTTTTTACAGTCTTTTTTAGTGTTTACATTTTCTGAATTAGTAATAACTAGCAAAAGATCGGCGCTACGCGCCGATTTTCATGACTGCGTTCTTTTCTATAGTTTTATTGACCAAATAATTGAACCGACAGTAATTGGGGGGTCGCAGGCCCCTAATTACTGGGGGTTCAATTATTTGGTCAATAAAACTATAGTCATGAAAATCTTAAGCTTCACAAATATTGACACAATGTGAAGCTCAAGATTTTCATTGCTGCGTTCTTTTCTATAATTTTATCGCGGTTCTGGGGGCCCTCGGGCCCAGTAATTGGTAGTAGTGGGGGGGGGGGAGGTTGGTCACATATATTTTCGTTCATTACTCATCACCCCCATCCACCATACGAAGTTTGGTCGAAATCGGTTCAGAAACGTAAAAGTTTTTTCTGCGGACAGACAGGCAGACACATTTTTGCTAAATTATAATAGTAATGATGCCCGATTAGGTTAATTAAATGGCCAGTTAGGTCAACTGAATGCCCGATTAGATTAATTGAATGCCCGGGTACGTTAATAATAGCGGAGCGACCCGGCGTTGCCGGGGTGGATGTTGAACGCTATATATATATATATATGCCCGGTTAGGTTAATTGAATGCCCAGTTAGGTCAACTGAATGCCCGATTAGGTTAATTAAATGGCCGGCTAGGTCAACTGAATGCCCGATTAGATTAATTGAATGCCCGGGTACGTTAATTGAATGCCAGGTTAGGTTAATTGTACACCCTTGACGATTGGTTAGGTTAAGTCATGATATTTTCGTTAAAGCCAACGAAAATATCACGACTTAACCAATCGTCAAGGGCGTACAGATGACCTAACCTGGCATTCAATGAACCTAACCGGGTATTCAATAATTTTACCATAGGTTTCGTAATGATCTTGATGACGTCATTTAATGTTTTAAAATTAATTATTTAATTGCTATTTTCTTACTTACAGCGACAGGCATAATGATATTAGGATACCTAATAGAAATTTTGTAATATTTTAAAGTGGGGAAAATAAATAATTTTCTAAAAATGATCTTCAACTATAAAAGCACATCTAATCAGATAACTTAACGTATTTCTATGACAACTAAAAAATAGAATGATAAATCAATATCCTATCAAATTGTTTGTGTATACGTAAAATTATTTGTACAAAAGCCACAGTAATAAAACGCACAAAAGTCACGGTAAATAATTTCGAGTGTGGCTCGTTTAACTTTAAACTCGTATTTATTTAAATTGCCCGTTTTAATTATGTAATATTTTGTATTGAATCGATAAAAAAATCTTTTGTGAATCGAAAAATGTTAAAATTATAACAAATATCAAAATATTTTGTATAAAAATCATTGAATTTTAAAAATATCAAAATATTATGTATAAAAATCATTGAATTTTAAAAATGCATGTTTGTTTTTAGTTTTTTGCAAAAAGTTCGTTATGAATTTTAAAAATATATACTTTTTTAAATTGAATCGATAAATAAATCTTTTGTGAATCGAATGATATTAAATGTTTAGTAAATATTGACTTATTTTGTGCCAAAATTATGATTAAAAATGAAAAACTTAAAAAATGCGTGTACAGGCATGGGAAGAACTGTACCCCTAAAAGGGGGGAAGGATTTATGTTAGGGAATTTTTTTTAGCATGGGCACTGCACAATACAAAGACGCATCGAATGGTGAAAACCGCATTGTTCTACACCAATTGTAGCGACCTGTAGGTGTGCGCAAAAAAACTATTATATACAGTATATATAATATATATATAAGGCTTAATTTCTGAAATAGTATATTAGACTAGCAAAAGGGATTTTGCTAGATCTGCGGTGCTTCGGCTGAATTGTGGGCCTACGGCGTATTTTATTTTGAACATCAGTAGCCCTTTATCTGGATATCATTCCTATTCCTCTCACCTTGGGCCTCAGTAATTGGGGTGCCTGCGGCCTTCCAGTTACTGGCAAACCAATTATTCATTCAATAAAACTACAGAAAAGACCGCAGCCATGAAAATCTAAAGCTTCACAAATCTTAATACAATGAGCTCGGATTTGAAGCCTAAGATTTTCATGACTGCGTTCATTTCTATAGTTTTATTTACCAAATAACTGAACCGACAGTAATTGGGGGACCTGCGGCCCGCCAAATCATAGTTTTCATTGTTTCGAGTGCATCAATAATATTGTTATAGTGTTCCATTAGTTGTGATAAGCATGATCTTCCTGACCGGAATCGATGTTGGTTATCATTTTTTTTCTGAGTTTCCCCATTAACCCCACCCCCTCCCCCATTACCCCACCCCTCTCCAATAACCCCTCCCCCACCCCTCTTCCCCATTTACCCCACCCTCCCCCCATTACCCCCAAGGGGGGAAGGGGGCTGGCACCTTGCAAAGGATTTACTTTAATTTTTTTTGAAGGGGGCTGGCACCTTGCAAAGGATTTACTTTAATTTTTTTTTGTTACATATATATATCGCATCTATTTTTCTGGTTTCCCCATTAACCCCACCCCCTCCCCCATTACCCCACCCCTCCCCCATTTTGTGCCAAAATTATGATTAAAAATGAAGAAATGGGAAGAACTGTACCTCTAAAAGGGGGGAAGGATTTACGTTAGGGAATTTTTTTTAGCATGGGCACTGCACAATAAAAAGACGCATCGAATGGTGAAAATCGCATTGTTCTACACCAATTGTAGCGACCTGTAGGTGTGCGCAAAAAAACTGTTACATATATTAATATATATATATATATATATATATATAAGGCTTCATTTCTGAAATAGTATATTAGATTGTGATGAAAATAATAATAATAATAATGATTAGTAAATAAATGTTACACTTAATGTATACGAATTAAATTCTTTTAGTGTTTAAATAGATTGTGTCATGCATTTTTGTACGGTAAGATTTAAAAAGGTTGTGCGTAAATTTGGAACGCATTTCTATGTAATGAAATATATATATATATATATATTATATATATATATATATATATATATATAATATAGGAGAGTATTCTAAGAGATTCAATGAGTAACAAAATTTTTCAGTACTTATTAGGTAGTTTTTAACATTTTTCTTTGACTGGATGTATATAATCGATTTACAGGTCGACACATCAACATCAAATGTGTAGAATTTTAAAGATCGCTTGTAATTTTCGCTTTATAGGTTAAGTTAATTTTAAGTGACAGCCGAAGAATAATCGTTATTAAAGACTAATTCATACTGGGTCAAATTCGGACGCTGTAAGATTATATGTTTGCCGTAGAGAATTGTGTGAGACTTGAAAATAAGCTAAATTTGTTTAATTGAAATAGAGAAATTGTTTTGGTAAAATTTTTGATAAATTATTATTTTTTTTTTTATATATATGTATACTCATTAATTAGATACTTATAGATTAACTTATACTTATATATATAATTATATATTTTATATACTCATTAATTTTTGTAGGTGGGCTGTTTTCGTTGTCTATTTTTTCTTTCTTTCATTTTCAAGACAAATCCGCGTGATATGTTGTATGGTTAGGCTGTTTAAATTTTTTTTTATTCTGCAATTAAATTTTATTGTGTTAGGGAGTGGGTTTTTTTTTTTGTTTAACGTTTTATTTTGGGTATTAAAAATGAAAAATGTTTTTTTTCGTTCGTGCGTTTGCATAAAAAATGTTACAAAAATTGTTTCCCGATGTACTGCAATTAAGTTCGGTTAGGAATATAGAGGCTCGCTTACAAACAAAGCGAACATTCTTCATTATACAATGATTTTTTTTTTTTTTTTTTTTTTTTTTTTTTTTTTACATAGTAGGTTGAGTGTATTTTTGGGTTCATAATATTTGTTCTTATTTAGAATAACGATGTAAATTTATAGTTTCACTTAGAAACGATAGATTGTTGGGATTTGTGTAATTTACAAACCATACTGGGTTTTGTGTTGAAGGAGAGAATTGTCTCTCAGATGTAATTTGTGAATTGCAAGTTTTCTCCCTATAAAATTTAGTGTTTCAGGTTGGAATTAATGTATTAAATTAATTTTCGGTATTAATATTTAAATTTTTTTTATTTAATATCTGTTTTGGAAAATTGTTATTGTTTAAAACTTGTCAGTTTACTGATGCAGTTAAAACATTGGCTCGAGTGTTCACCCGGAAATGGAGCCTTTTATATGGTCAGTAACGTTTCTGTGGCATCTATGTGTGCTTCCCCCAAAGTGTAAGAGGGTTTGTGATTTTCAGAGAATTGATGACGAAGTTTCTGGGGTTCATTTTTGTCTTTTGTATTTAAATGTATCGATGTGATTTCTGAAGGTAGTTTGAACAATAATATTTGTTAAATTATAATAACGGTTACTATGTATGGGCGCTTTATATTTCTACTGTGCAATTTTGTTTCGTGCGTTTCATGAATTTTTTTATCTTCTCAGATGTAACTGCCATAAGTGACCTTATTGGTAGCTAGGCTGTGATTAAAATTTTGTGAATTCTGAAAAATTTGTAATAGTTTTTCCGTGAATTTGGCCAGAGCAAATTTGTAGTTACTGTTTCGAAGTGAACTGTCGAGAAAATTCGGTAAATTAAATATGAAATGATAATCAGTAGCAATATAAAAGTTTCGAATAACTTTTTTTTCAAAATTTCAAGAGGCTCGATTTGAAGGCAGCCAAGTTGGATCGAAATTCCATTCGTTGAGTTCAGTTGACCCGATAGGTGATCGATCACCGATGAGAGAGAGAGAAGAGATGGGAAGAGAAGAGAAACCGAAATGCGCGGGGACTTGGCGCAGGACGGTTTCGGAAGAGAAGAGAGGAGAAGAGACAAAAGAAACCAAATGTGCAGGGACTTGGCACAGGACAGTTTCATTGGTCTACTGATATTTTTCGGGCAGTAGCTGGTCACGCTGCTCAATGCTTCGTTAAATATGTGTTTTAGCACTTGATAGGCAAGCCACGAGAGCTTGAACGAGTATCTAAGGCTTTACTGTCCATACAGACATACAGTAGGTTTGTTGCGAAGCTGCCTACGGCGAAGTGATCGTTTGATTATTGCCAGTAAGAGAGTCTTTCAGCTGGACGTAAGAAGAGCAGCGTTCACCGACAAAAGTTGACCTGAGACAGGCGAGTTGATTCATCGACTTCTAGAATTGCAAATTCCGTCCAATTCCGGTGCGTGGTTCCACTTTCAGTATATCTCCCCCCTGATCCTTTTAGAATTGGATGTCTCTCTTGTTTTTTTTTTCGCCATTTGGAGAGAGAGCGGAACCAACCTAAAGCGTGCTGACCTGTTGCATGGTGATGCAATCCCTTGCATTCTAGCGAAGTGAGCAGGAGCTGCGATTGAAAATTGAAGAAGTCCGTTGTCAGCGTGCGGATTGTGATCTAAATAACGTCCAGCTATGAATGTACTGATTATTATGTAATGAAATTATACGTGAAAGGGTGCGATCATTGCCCAAATTTGTTTTGTGAAATAGTATGTACGCTCTGGTCAGTATTTTATATAAACGTTTTCTTATTTTTTCTAGGTTGCCCTGATGGTAACTATGTAACTGTATAAATAAGTGTTTCGAATGTAAAGCGATCTTTGATGAGGAATCGCTGGAATAGATTGTGAACTTGAAATTTGTGTAACCAATGTTAAGAAAATTGTGCATTATTTTTTTTTTTGCACGTTATAGATTCGTTACAGGTTGTAAATTTGATTATTAGTGTGAAATGTTATTTTATGCAAATGTTGTGAAAATTATAAACTTTTTTTTCGATTTTTATAAAATGATACCAAATATCTGATGTGTGGAATTTGTCATTCTAATTTCTTCTCTGACTTGAATCTTGTTAAAAAAAAAAAAAAAAAAAAATTGCAAAATAAATAACTTTTTTGAATAAATAAATAAATTTATTATATTAATAAGTTTTCCTAGTGAAAAATTTATTTTCAAGGGGGTGATGCGAGTGTAGTAATGTCTAATTAAAAATTAGAATGTTTTGGTTATAAGAAATTAATAAAGATAAGAATAATTAATAAATGTAAAATTAAGATAAATAATGGTTTGTTTATTGAAATTATAAAATACGAATTGGCAACACAAGGAGTCGGCCCGCGGAAGCTGGGTATAAATACCCTCCATTCACTGGGCGGCGTTGCGTTTAAGGAGGTGTCTTTTGGTGTTACGATGTTTTATGTGAATTTAGAATAGGATTTCGTATCTCTCCGACTTAAGTATTATAATTAAATTTTCCCCTCGCATTACCCCGTTTAACTAAGTCTTTTCGGCATAAATAAAGTAGTAAAAAGTGAAAATGAGAGTATGATTAATCCCCGGTCTCCCTTTGCATTGTTTTTTAACGGTTTTCGACTCGGCCACGTCTACCGTATTTATACAATACGCGAAAAGCGAGGGAAAAGCGTGTAAAGAGAATGAATAATAATAGAAGAAAAAGGAAAGTAAATAAAGAAATAATGAATTATAATAATAATAAAGCTATTCACTACAGTTTCTTAATTGGAACTGTCTTTTAATACTCGTTTTACCTTGTATTTTTAAGGCCCTCTTTTCGGCTTTTGCAGTGCTTTGACGGTTTGAGATCATTACTGATATAAACTCCGAAGTCTTTCTCTAGATCAGTCTCAGTCAAGTTCCTCCCCAAGAGAGAGTAATCGGTCTTCGGGTTCTTGTAACCCATGTGCATTACTTTACATTTGTCCAAGTTAAGTGAAAGAGAGAGAGAGAGAAATTACTGATGTTAAGAAATGTATATTTGTCCATAGAGTTGTATAAAAGAGTAGTATATACAGTAGTGGTGGACCGGATATCCGCATCCGCATCATTTTTAACATCCGCATCCGCACTTCTGACTGCGGATGTTATGCGGATATTACCTCTAATAAATTATGGAATTTACAATTAAATTAACTTATAAAGTATCTTATAAGGCCCAGTCATGCACATTTCATGTAAAGTATTAATTATTAATGAACAAACAAATATATAAACCTCAAAATATAAATGCCTGGTAACACAGAAAATTGAATGAAACTTGTTTCATTGAATTTTCTGTGGCTGAAACTCTTGATAAAGTTATTATTTTTATCATAATGAAAACATTAATATTAATTTTAATTCTTATGCATTGCCTGCCATAATAGTAATATCACGAAATTTGAAAAATTATGTCATATATTCATAATTCTATATTATATTGATAGATTAACTAAATATCCGCATCCGCGGATATTGAAATTAAAGATCCGCATCCGCACCTGCAAATGTTGAAAAACTGACATCTGGTCCACCACTAATATACAGTATATTCAGTAAATACATTATAAAATAGATTAGGCAAATAGTATTATTTCATACGGTTATTATGAGAAAATAGAGTTTCATTGACGAATTACTTTAAATTACATTTTGGAAACAACTTTGGCATATAAAATATTCAATATTCAAAACTGGATTCCTCTTTAGACCAAGTGGTCTTGTCTTATGATAAGGCCAATACATTAAAGTAGTATTTTGCGTACTGGTTGCTTTTCTTTTTTCTTTATAATTAACTTACTTTTACATTCTTGATTGGAAATGTTACTGTCTCTGTTTAAAGTTGATAAGATCCCGCTCATCTTTCACATATGCACATATGTTACAATGTACGAAACCTCTCAGCTCACGTAATGTCTAAATGTTACAGACATTTCGTGTAATATCTGTGACCCTTAATCATAGGCATTACGGATTAGTAACCTAACCTAACCTAACCTAACGTTCAGGAAATGTTTACGAATCACGTGTATTACGCTAAATGACTAGTTTCATATATTGACTGATACGTATATACTCCCTTATGTTATATTCAGTAGTTGTAATGTACCTTCATCCTTAATCATTTTGAACAAGTTATACTATATATAGAATGGGGTGGTGACGGCGCTCATTTTATGATGTAGCTGAAGGATTACCAACTGAATAAACAGTTGATCGAGACTGTTTGGTACGTTTCGCCATGTTAAAATGAACGTTGTCACGTGATTTTTTGTAATCAAAAGTTGGTAAACTACCTCGATAATTTTGGTACTTCATTTGTTAAACTCCTGTATGCAGTACACTTAAAACACTCGATGAACAGTTTTACAGTTTCGAAAAAAAGTTCGCCCATAAACGTGAAATTTTCTAAACAGCATAAAACATTACTAATTGGTAATAACCTGATTTTCTCTTAATATTTTATTCTTTTTAGTTACACTAATAAAGTTTTAAAACAAAATCAATTCATTACTAATTACTAATTTTTCATTCTTATACAAAATTTTGTTTCTAGGCGAACTTTTTACCGATACTGTACCCCTGGCGAGATTCGGCATACATTATGACACCCTTCATCAGTCTTCACTCGTGCATACGCCAAAAGCAAATGGGTATTTTAAAAAAAAACAGCTCTCATATGTGCCAACCATTAATCACGACTTTTACAGTCTGAATGAAAATGTTCCTATTTTGAAACTTTGAATATTTAATTCAAAATTCAGTTTAGAAATAAAAGGTCATTATTTTTAACGTAAAAAATTCTTGTTCACAAAATAAGCAAATATATATATATATATATTTGACAAAAGCAAATAGACACTTGTTTTTTCCTCCGAAAATTTATTTAATTATAAAAGTCAGTAAATAATGATAAATTGATTTAATTTAAGATATGAAAAAAGGAAAGGAACACGATTTTAAATATTTTGATCAAATTAAAAAAAATTTGGGTGAAAAAAGGTGTCTATTTACTTTTGTCATCTCTGTCCATATATATATATATATATATATAGAGAGAGAGAGAGAGAGAGATTCATAAATGTGTTTCATAAATAGCAGGGTGTATTTTTGAGATAAAAGTAAAGAAAAAAGACCAGATAAACATAGGTCGAGAAACCGTAGGTTCCGAGCTATAGCACGGGGCAGAAAAATGAAACTCCCAAAGTTTTTTTACATTTTATGCAAATACAGTGTGATACATTTGCTTCATTAAAGTAAATGTTCGAAATTCTTTCCTACTTCTTGAATGCATGCCTCAGCACGTCGCACCAGTGAGTGTCTGACACACTCGAAAATTCCTGAAGTATTGCGAATCGTTTCGCAATTGTCTCGAACTCGTTATCACTATTTATCACGTGCTCGGACTTGTTTAACGTAAACTAGGCTTTTTAAATGACCCCACAAGTAATAATTAAGAGGATTTAAATCTGGTGACCGAGGTGGCCACGGAATAGGACCACCGCGCCCTATCCACTTGTCAGGATGCACAGCATTGAGATATTCCCTCTTTAAACAGGCGAAATGAGCTGGTGTACCATCATGCATGAACCACATTAGTCGTCGAGTTCTGATAGGCACATCTTCAAGTAGCACTGGCAAAGTCTGCTCAAGGAAACGCCTATACGAATCTCCACTCAGTTGTTGCGGAAGCAGATATAGGCCGATAAGATGACTTACATAGCTCGAAACCTACGGGTTTTTCGACCTGTTTATATGGTCTTTTTTCTTTACTTTTGTCTCAAGAATACACCCTGCGATTTATGAAACATTTATGAACACCCTATATATATATATATATATATATATATATATATATGCACACACACACACACATGTGTATATGTGTGAGTGCAACAGGTACATTTTTTTATGCAGGAAGGAGGGGCCAAGGGCAAATGCCCGCAAAAGTGCCCCTCCCATAGAAGAAGAAGAGAGCCAAAATCAAGGTCCGGGGTTTTCGAGATGCCTAGACACTCTGCGTTTAAAAGATGGGAGGTCATAGACAGGAGGAAAAATGGATTGAGGAAGATTGTTTCAGAGTTGACCGGTCCAGTAGATGAAAGACTGAGAATACCGTCTAACCCTTGCATTAGATAGTTGGACAGAATAGGAATGAGAAAGTGTAGAAAGTCTGGTACTGCGTGCTCTCCTTAAAGAAGGAGGCATGCAGTTAGACAGTTCAGAAGAGCAATGTCCGTTATGATAGCGATAGTAAAGAGAGAGTGAAGCAGCATTGTGGCGAAGAGAGAGAGATTGAAGACAATCAGTAAGAGGCGGGGAGTTGATGAGACGAAAAGCTTTTGATTCCACCCATCAAGTACGGTTGTACAGGGGCGAACAAGACCCCTGTACAGAGACAGCAACTGAGTGGGGGTGAAGAAACTGCGGAGGCAGTACAGCATACTTAACCTCTTAGAAACTGTTTTAGAAAGAGAGTATATGTGATCTTTCCAGGGAAGTGCCAAAGTGCCAAAGGCACCCGAATTGAAGCGATAGGACAGGAAACAGATATAAGATTGTGATCGGAGGAGCCCAACGGAGAGAAAAGTTTCACAGAGTAAAAAGAAGGATGAGAGGTAAGAAATAAATCCAGAATGTTGGGCCTATCTCCAAAGCAATCGGAGATACGAGTAGGGTGCTGTACAATCTGCTCTAGGTCATTTAGGATAGAAAAGTTGAATCTAGTTCACCAGGGATGTCAGTGAAATGGGAGGAAAGCCAAAGGTGTTGGTGAACATTGAAATCTCCTAAAATTGAGATTTCAGCAAAGGGAGAGGGGAAAGAATGTATTCAATTTTGGAAGTGAGGTAGTCAAAGAATTTTGGATAGTCAGTAGAATTAGGAGAAAGATAAACAGCGCAGATGTATTTAGTTTGAGATTGGTATGTAAGCCGTAGCCAGAGGGTATACAATTCGGAGGATTCAAGTTCGGGAATACGAGAACAAGTTAGGTCATTGCGTACATTTATGTTGTCTTGGGGACGAAACGTAAACTCGTGGTGCATCTTTCTCCTGAAGAATCATGCACCCGACCTATAAAGATCGGAGTGTCTGCAATGCAGATAACGTCATGGGCTCGGGAATCATTACGGACCGGACTGTTGTTCCTTGGATTATGATAACACGGAACCTTGTTGTTTCCAGTGAAGATGAGCCGTGTATGGGAGCCTCGTTAGTACGTTGACTCTCTAAAGAATTGGCAATGATGGTACGAGCTGCCCGCACCCTAAATGGGTGTATGGGTGGAGTGGTACTTTGGGTAAAACAGTAAAGTTTTTCTCCCACTTATACCTAGGCTATTGACGCGTGTCTCGAACACTGAGAAAATGTGTGTGTGTATATATATATATATATATTATATATATATATATATATATATACAGGGTGTCCCATAATTCCGGTCTCATAAGAAAATTTATTTTAAATTAAATTTACAAAAGTAATGCATTAGAACTAAAACAAATGTTCAAATTGATGTCTTGTCTTGGTACCTTTATTTTGTTGGAAATGAGTTACACTCGTGAGGAAAAGGCGGAGGCCTTTTCCTCACGAATGTAACTCACTTCCATATTAGCCATTGCGTGTTATTCTACTCGCAACAAAAAGAAAAAGGTCCCAAAACAAGACATCAATTTAAACATTTGTTTTAGTTCTAATGTATTATTTTTGTAAATTTAATTTAAAATAAATTTTCTTATGAGACCGGACTTATGGGACACCCTGTGTATAAACTGTTGTGTTTACTTTTTTCCATATAGAGCGCGTTCTTAATGACGTAGTCGAGTAACAAAGGTAGAATTTGTTACTTTTTGGCTGGAATGACAGTCTAAATGAGCTTCATTAATTAATGGCCAAACCTGATAAACTTCGAAGAGTGGTTGCTGACGTGAAAATTTGTGGTAACTCACTATATATATATATATATATATATATATATAATATTATATATATATATTGGGAAAACGTAAATAAGAAAAAAGATAACTGTTTACATTGTATTTAGTAGGTTGTAGGCCCACCCTTGGGCTTCATAACAGCTCCGATCTTCCCGGTATCACTTTCCACCAATTTTTAATTAGTTTCGGGAAGGATATTGCGCCATTCCTCCCGCAGTATAGCTTCTAATGCGGCGAGAGAAATTGTTTTTTGCGTGCAGTTTGTTCCTGATGCACTGCTCTAGTTCATCCCAGTCCGGGCTTTGTGGCAAAGGGAAGTTGTCGTGTTGGCAGAGTACGACACCTTACCATCGTTGATTGTTGTTCGAAGTTTCCTAATACGTCCTGGCAGTCATTGTACCCTTCACAAACGCTAATGACCGTAGTCCATGAGAAATGTGTCCACACCATCATACTACCACCTCCATACCTAATGGTCGGGACAATCCACTGAGGATCGAAGCGTCGTTCCGGCTGTTGCCACACCTAGACTCTGCCATCGAATGCAGTGCGTAGTGGAACTCATCACTCCACATGATTTGTTTCCGCTGTTTTATTTTCAATTTTCTGTAAGCTGTGATGTATGGCTTCTGTGCAACTGTCCTTCCATAGAATCCTTCTGCAGGTAGTTTCCTATGTAAAACAGACACACTTGCCGAAAAACCATTATGTTCATTAGCCTTTTGAATCTTGAGTGATGGGTATTAGGCTAGACATCCAGTCTTTCCTCACCACTCGATTCAACGTTCGTCACGTACGGTTTGACATACTTTTTGCCCTGCCTAGTTTGGGCATCACTCTAGCATGTTTCGCATTATTTAACTTTCATATATTTCCTAAAGTTGACTTTGGGAACTTTAACGCTCGTCAGGAACCTTCAATTTACTTACGTTGTTGGAACCATGGGGTCTCGGAGAAAGAGATTGTAAATACCATCGACTAGGGAAGTACTCCCGGGGGGATGTTAGGCAGGAGACAGGGAGTGCTGGCACTATCGTTTATCCTATCACTGTTCTCTTTAGCTGATCTATTTCCGTGTCTCATCTACCCTGTGAGCAGTCCAGCATGATCTCAAACACACACACTCCCACTATTCTTCACTACATATACATACATTTTACACGCTACACAATCTTTTCAAAATTTCTTAAAAAAAAAAAAAAAAAAATGAGCCTTGGAGACCTTGATTTCGGCTCTCTCCTTCTTACATACGGGGGTCATTTTTGCGGGCGCTCGCCCTTGACCCTTCTTTCCTGCATAAAAAAATATGATCTCCAGACCTAAAATCATAAAAAAATGGTGCTATAAAAAGTCTGTAATGAAACAGTCACATCAATGAAACATTATATTTCACATTTAAGAACGTTTAGCGAATAATATCTCTTTCATTGTTTTGACCCCGTGGTTCCCGTGGTTCTTGCGGAGGCATACCTGTGATATGACATCCAACTTTCTTTCCACGTTGAAACTCCGTTAGCTCCAATCCTCCATGTCATATTTTTCACTCCTAACTGTAACGCATAATAATAATTATGCCTTTGGACTGCAGTGCTGCCCTCTACAGAACACTATATATATGCGAAACATTTGGGTATTGGCAAAGAGGGCCTTACCCCAATAGTTTTGGTAAATACGCGCGCTGTAAAACCTAAGACCTACTTTCCCATACGAGCGAGAATTGAAGCATATAAAATGTAAATATGTACAATAATGATAACGCACATCGGTAATTTTGAAGTAAAGATTATCTTTCGAGTTTTAATCCTCACTATTTAAATTGTAATTACCGATTTTTTAAACCGATTTGGAAGGAATTTGAGGGGATTTTCTTTTTCTTTTTCTTTTTTTTACTGCCGCGCTGGAAAAAGGATTTAGTTGAAATAACACGACTGGAGTTAAATTTAGTGTGGTGTTAAATATGTTTTTACATAATTATTCAATGGGAATTAAATTAAATAATGTAAATTATGTAATTGTAAATTATAATATTAATTAAATAAATACACTTGCAGTAAATGTATGTTTTTTATATACAGTAAATGGGAATTAAGTTTAGCTGATAATATTCAATTTTTTATTTCTAATCTCCTCATTTTCTGTAACACAGAAATATTTAATGTGATGTATTTAAAGTAAAATACAGTGTGTCCCATAAGTAAATGCAGGGCTTCAGTTAATGACTACATATGACCCTACATCACCATATTGGCTTAAGGGCCAAATTAAATAAAATAAACAGTCCAGCTTCACAACTATTTATGCCATTGTAAATTATAAAAACCAATGTATTTACCTTATTATTAATAAAGGTTATTTAATTCAATTCATTACATTGATTAATGAGGTACCTTATACAGTACTCACGCGATTTACTAATTCTGATCACAACGCACCTCAGTCAGTGTCTCCGCGCTACCAAAGATGACATTAGCAGCAATGTTAGCAGAGTAAGGGTAACAATCTTCGGGAGCGGATGATCTTCACGTCTTGTGGTGAGTACAAGCTACTTAATTGTATATTATACTGTACTAGAATAATACTATGTGGTGGCGAGCGAAGTGGGAGGCCAGTCAGTGATGGCGGGCAGCAGTGGCTGCATCACCCACCGACAAAGTATACTGAATTAACCATGAAATTGGGTTATCCGTGATCATGGACGTCCCTCAATCGGATAACTGAGTACTGTATATAAAATGGCGTCAATGACCTCGATGTAATAACGCCACAGGGATTACATCTAATCACTCGTATAGATAGATATGCAGCGCGCGCGCGTGTGTGTGTGTGTGTGTGTGTGTGTGTGTGTAAGGTAAAGAATAGGTTTCACATCTATTTTTGAAGTACTGTATTGTAATTAATTGAACTCTAGAACAGTTCTCATTCGATTTGGAAGGTTTCAGCAGCCATCTCCCACGATAAATTTAGCTTTACTTATTGTTTCCTTAAAATTTGATTGTACAATTGCGGAAATAAATTTGCCGAAAATAAAATTTGCATAAAAGCACCATAAATTAATAATTAGTATAATTTTTTTCTTTATATATATATATTATATATATAATATATATAACTGCAAACACGCAGTATAATTAACGTAAAGAACGACGCTTGTATAGGAGATATTCCGCGCAAGATGAGAGAGAACGAAACAAATTAAAAAATGAGGTAACCACCCGGGAATCGAACCCGGGATCTTCCGATTGCCGGTCAGATATGATAACCACTACACCATGGGCCTCACTCATTCAAATGCCGTAATTAATATATATATATATATACCCCTCCGTCTATGGCCTTGGTCGGTTCGAAGTTGACGGGGGTTCTAGTTAGGTGGCAGCAACGGATTTGTTACTCTGGAGTAGCTGGTACCGTATAGGGAATCGCAGTAGTTTTCTTCTATACTACTCTCTGATTTCTTCTTGTAGTGGATCGGAGGATTCTGTGAAGCTGATTAAATTTTCTGAAGGTTCCCCGATTCTTCTTGTAACGGATCGGGAAATTATTTTTCTTTATTTAAGACTAAGTTCTCTGAAGAAAGCAAGGCTCGAAGGAGAAGATAAAAACTTTTTCTTATGGTAATTTACTGCTAAAATGTTACAGGTAATGCTCAGCCTCTAAGTTAGATCAGTAAACAGAATGAACATTGGAGAAATTTTATGGGCTTATATACTGAAATTATTACTGACATCATTATTATTTAATGCTGATCTGTCTCAATAGGCTGATTTACTTTGAAAAATATTAACAAGGTGTTGGTTTACGTCGTCGTCGTTGGCCTAGGCAAGCTACGGCTTGGGACCGTAGCGCATCTATCCGGTATAGGTTAACCTGGATGATGTAGCCATAAGCACTGCCGCTGGTTAAGTGCCAACCAGTGATTATCTCACTAGCCGTATTGAGTCCGTTAGGCGAAACTGCGACAGTACCAAAGGTGGAAAATATAACCCTTGGTTTTCTATTGTTTGTTTTTTCTGTTTAAGGTGCTTTCAACCCTGCTGGATTATTGACACCATTTTTTTTTTTTTTTGTAGAGAAAGGTGGTGAAAGAAGTAGTAGAAGAAAGGGAGTTTAGTATTTCTATTATTTATTGTAAAATGGACATGGTATTAGATTAAAATAATTGTTTGAATATAAATAATTAACTGACAATTGTGATATATAATTAATTATGTTTACATACAATAAAATAATACAATATACATAAAATTAGTATTAATGTGGTTCACAATTGAATTATGATGGGTAACTAATTTAAAATGAATTTATAACTATTCCGAAATTCAAGACGGTAAAATTAACATTTATCTTGAAACTAAAATAAGAGTATTCACTACACACTCCCCCACCAGAGAGGAAGTTCAAAGAGTTCCGAACGACACAGATTTCCTCTGGACCTTTTGGTAGCTACATGTACCTCACTTAAGTTTTGATTCCAAAAACGCAGGCTTAAGACGATCGATAGAAACCTTGTCGACCTTGGAACCGCGCTGGATGAGAAATGATTTGCGCGTACGTCGGAGAACTTCATAGGGCCCGTCATATGGACATTGGAGAGGCCGTTTTGGGAGAGGTACACGAACGAAAACGTGGGTGCAAGACTGGAGGGCTGGGGAAATAAAGATGTTCTTTGGCTAGTCAATCGAGGGGGACAGGCTGAAGGGACTGCATGTGAGAGGAAAGTGTTTGAGCGAATTCCGTAGGATCACATGACTTATCCCCTGCAGTGAAGTAGCCACCTGGTAGCCGCAGTGTTGTTCCATAGACTAGTTCAGCCGCTGTAGTCTTCAGATCACTCTTAAATGCAGAGCGAATACCAAGCAACACGAGTGGAAGCTTATCCATCCAATGGGAGTCTTCGTGACACATAAGGGATGACTTCAGCTGGCGATGGAAGCGTTCGACGAGGCCGTTAGCTTGCGGATGATACGCACAGGTATGCGCATGTACTGTACCCAACAAGCTGGTAAACTTCTTCCAAAGCGAAGACTCAAATTGGCGACCTTGGTCAGTGATGACTTTTGTCGGCAATCCAAATCTTGATACCCATCCATGAAGAAAGGCTCTTGCAACAGTGTCCGCTTGGATATCAGGAAGTGGGATGGCTTCAGGCCATCTGGAAAAGCGGTCGAGACAGGTGAGCAGATAACGTTGGCCTTGAATCACTGGAAGAGGGCCAACAATGTCTACATGAATTACCTCAAATCGCTGGGATGGGGGCGGAAATGCGTCAAAGGGGGACCTGGTGTGCCTTTGGACTTTGGCACGCTGGCAGGCAAGGCACGTTTTGGTCCAATGTTTGACATCCTTCCGCATCGAGGGCCAAACAAAGCGAGAGGTAACCAGGTGTTGCGAAGCACGGATACCAGGATGGGAGGGCTTATGAAGATCCGTGAAGACTGCTTGTCTGTGACATGGAGGACATAAGGGCGAATAGCAGCTGTTGATACGTCGCAATAGAGGGGCACAGACAATCCTGGCATACTCATTTTCTTGAGGGAAAGTGAGTGAGTGGAGTCTTCTCTGAGCAGTTCTTGTAGTTCCGTATCCTTATCTTGATCCTGTGCAATAGCATTCCACAGTGTAGAGCTGAGGGGTAACAGAAGTAATCTCTATTCTGAAAGTGCATCCGCTGGAGTGTTCAAGACACCTTTGATGTGGCGGATATCTGTGGTAAATTGCGAGATATAATCGAGTTGCCTGATGACTCTGGGAGAGTGGTTACAGCTGTTTTTATTGAAGACAGTGACCAAAGGTTTGTGGTCGGTAAAAACACAAAACTCTCGGCCTTCAAGGAAATGTTGAAAATGCTTCACGTTTAAGTAAATAGCAAGAAGTTCACGTCCGAAAGCACTATAACGCGTTTGGGCTGGCTGCAGCTTTTTCGAGTAAAACGCGATGGGTGCTTGTTGACCGTTAATGGTTTGTTCCAACACCCCACCGATCGCAACATCTGAGGCATCGACCGTCAGAGTTAGGGGGGCATCACTGATAGGAAATGACAGAGACAATGCACTATTGATAGCATTTTTGGCATTGTCGAACGCCAGTAAACTATCGCTACACCATACCAATTTCGTTACCTTGCGTTTGTGTGTGATCATAGCGTTAGAGGAGCAAGAACACTGGCACAGTTTTTAATGAACTTGTGGTAATAATTTACCAAACCTAGAAACCGACGTAACTCACGCTGATTATTTGGCATAGGGTAATTTTTTATCACTTCACACTTGTCCTGAAGGGGGTAATTCCGTGCTGCGAAATCGTGTGACCAAGAAATTCCAAGGTTGGCTGTGCAAACACACACTTAGATGCATTAATAGTAACACCGTATTGTTCTAAGCGTTGAAAGAGGAGTGAAAGATGTTCCTTATGTTCCTCTTCCGTTGAACTGGCCACAAGCAAATCATCGATGTAGGCATAAACAAAGTCTAAGCCTCTGGTGACCTCATCTATAAACCTCTGAAAGGTTTGCGCAGCATTCCGTAGCCCGAACGGCATCTTCAAAAATTCGAATAACCCAAATGGTGTACAAACTGCAGTCTTGGGAATATCCGAAGGCTCTACGGAATGTGGTGGAAAGCCTTAACGAGATCTATTTTACTGAAGATAGATTTGCCGTGGAGAAGAGAAGTAAAGTCTTGGACATTTGGTACCGGATATCGGTCCGGGATGGTTGTCGAATTCAAAAACCGGTAATCCCCACATGGTCTCCAGTCTCCTGACTTCTTCTGGACCAGGTGTAGGGGAGAGGACCAACTGCTTTTGGAAGGTCTTATTATCCCAAGATCCAGCATAAGCTGGAATTCCGATTTGGCAGCTTTCAGTTTGTCCGGGGCAAGACGTCTGGGTTTTGCAAACACAGGGGGACCTTTTGTGTAATGTGATGGGTAATGGTGTGCTTAATGGTATCACCCATCTGCATAGGTTGAAGAATTCCTGGATATCGCTGGAAAAGGCACTGGTACATGGAATTAGGGGGAACGAGGGAAAGTGCAGAGTTCGAGGCGTCCGGAAGGGCACCTGTTTGGCAAGAACAGAAAGCAGTGTGGCCTGGTCGCATAAGCGTCGCTTGTCAAGATCCACCAGGAGTTTGAAATGCTGGAGGAAGTCAGCGCCGATTATGGGATGCCGCACTTGAGCACAGATGAAAATCCACTTGAAGGATCGGTGAAGGCCCAAGTTTAGTTCACGCGACTGAGTACCGTACGTGGGTATGCGTGAACCGTTAGCAGCGTATAGAGGCGGAGATTCCGAGTGCGTATGACCAGATTTTTGAGGGAATACACTGACTGACGCTCCGGTATCGACCAAGAAATTGACACCAGAGTTCCTGTCCTTTATGAATAACAGGTTGGCAGTGCGAGTACTAGACGCCATTAGGACTCGCTGCTGGGGTTTTCCGACGAAAAATTGCAAGGGGAGATGCACTTCCTAGCCTTCTTTCCAAATTTAGCGTGGTAGAAGCAGATCTTCCCGGAACTCGAACGATGCCTCTTCGTAAATCTTGACCGAGAATGGCTTCTTTGCCGTTGATTTTGTAGCAGAGAACAAACGTGGTTGAGTTGTTGACTTAACTCTTTCACTTTCAACTCCAGTTCCGATTGTGTGTTCACGTTGTTGACCGAGCTGTGTCAATCTCCACTACTTTGTCGGCAGTTTCTGCTAGTTTATCAACTGGAGTAGCAGGATCCATAGTGGCCAAGACACGCTGAGCTGATGGAGGAAGTTTCTGCAAGAACAACTGTCTAAAGATGTCCTTATCGAAGGTTTGTGTGCGTTCGCCTAGAGCGCACTGCATAGCCCTCAGCATTTGAGTGGGCTTACGGTCTCCAAGTTCTTCTTTTGAGATTAACTGATGTAGTTTCTCACGCTCGGAGACAGTGGTGCGGCAGAGGATGGCAGACTTCAGATCGTTGTATGGGTCCTCACTCGTAGAAGTAGACACGATGACGTCACGGACTTCAGAGATGATGCTCGCTGGTAGAGAGGACAAAACATGATCGTATTTCGTCCTGCTAGCGGTGATCCTTCCCAAGTTGAATTGTGATTCCACTTGGTGGAACCAAATAAATGGATCACCCGGCCAGAAGACGGGGAGCTTTACGCTCAAGTGGGAGATGGCACCAGCGTCGTCAGGCATCTTCTCCTATGCTTGCTGACGTACAAGCAAGACGACAAGTTACCAACGAAGGAGTGGAGGTTGAGACGAGCGCAGGCACAGAGCGCACGGGCAGGGGTGAGGGGCAGAGGGCACGAGCGACATTACAGTCTGGTCCTAGTCGCTCGGGTGAATGGGGTGATGGGCACGAACGACGTTACAGTCTAATCCTAGTCGTTCGGGTAAAAGGGGGGAATCCAACTCCGGGTCACCAATTGTTGGTTTACGTCGTCGTCGTTGGCCTAGGCAAGCTACGGCTTGGGACCGTAGCGCATCTATCCGTATAGGTTAACCTGGATGATGTAGCCATAAGCACTGCCGCTGGTTAAGTGCCAACCAGTGATTATCTCACTAGCCGTATTGAGTCCGTTAGGCGAAACTGCGACAGTACCAAAGGTGGAAAATATAACCCTTGGTTTTCTATTATTTATTTGTAAAATGGACATGGTATTAGATTAAAATAATTGTTTGAATATAAATAATTAACTGACAATTGTGATATATAATTAATTATGTTTACATACAATAAAATAATACAATATACATAAAATTAGTATTAATGTGGTTCACAATTGAATTATGATGGGTAACTAATTTAAAATGAATTTATAACTATTCCGAAATTCAAGACGGTAAAATTAACATTTATCTTGAAACTAAAATAAGAGTATTCACTACAAAGGTAAATATTTTAGCTGTAGCAATGTCTAGACTATGCAGCAAGATATTTGAAGAGGAAATCATATTTTTATTTCAAACCGCATGTTTGACAGATCTGATGTTATCATGATCTGCCGAGTTAACTAAAAATGAAAATTGAAATATACCTTCCCATCACGAATTACAAACAAACATGCACATGAGCAAAAATTAAATGCTTAAGATCCAAAATAAACGTTAAGCAGGACATGACTTCATTTTTAACAACGAAAAGAGAATGTATACAGGGAATGAACAAGATTACATTATTAAGCTAAAAAAAAAAATGATTAAGCAGTTTAAAAAGAAATAATTCATCAATTATAAAATGGAAAGCAAATCAAAAATTTGTCTAAACTCGTGTCATCGTTTTACGATTTTAGACTCTATATGTCAAACTGAATATATGAAAAAGAATTTATATAAGGATTATATAAATATACGAAGTATACGAATGAACATAAGAATTATATGAATGAATATAAGAATTATACGAATGTAGGAATTATTCATTGTTCATTCTTATATACAGGGTGGGCGGAAAGTAGCTCCCTATTTTGGATTGGTAAAAAAATACGTATATTATCCATTTATTTCAGAAGAAATAATATGAAAAGGTAGGCATACATGGTAGGTTTTCTCTAAAATTCAATGTGGGCTCCAACTCTTTCCACCAGCTTCTGGAGCCGCCCAGGAATGGCGTCCACTGACTTTAGCAGGAACTCCGGTGGGATGGAGGACATGACTTCCCGAATTCGGTCCTCCAGTTCTTCCAATGTCCTCGGTTTGGTGCGGTAGACTTCTTCCTTTACCCACCCCCAAAGAAGAATCGCACGGTGTCAAGTCGGGGCTCCTGGCTGGCCATTGATGTGGACCACGACGACCCATCCAACGCTCAGAGGAAGTGGGCATCCAGCCCTTCTGCATCCAGCCCTTCTGCGCGAAACACCATGAATGCTGAGCGGTACCTTGCTATGTTGCGAAACGAGGTCGGCTCCGGTTGTCAGCACATGGGAGAACACGACGATCTGATATTTATGCAAGATGGCGCCCCCCGCACTTCGCTCTTGTTGTCCGTGAGTGCTGGATGCCCACTTCCCTGGGCGTTGGATGGGTCGTCGTGGTCTACATCAATGGCCAGCCAGGAGCCCCGACTTGACACCGTGCGACTTCTTTCTTTGGGGGTGGGTAAAGGAAGAAGTCTACCGCACCAAACCGAGGACATTGGAAGAACTGGAGGACCGAATTCGGGAAGTCATGTCCTCCATCCCGCCGGAGTTCCTGCTAAAGTCAGTGGACGCCATTCCTGGGCGGCTCCAGAAGCTGGTGGAAAGAGTTGGAGCCCACATTGAATTTTAGAGAAAACCTACCATGTATGCCTACCTTTTCATATTATTTCTTCTGAAATAAATGGATAATATACGTATTTTTTTACCAATCCAAAATAGGGAGCTACTTTCCGCCCACCCTGTATATATATATATATATATATATATATATATATATATATATATATATGCATATTAGTGATGGGACGATGCATCGCAATCGCAATCGCGATACAATCGCACATTTTTTACAATCGCAATCGCAATTGCAATCGCATTTAATGAGTGCGATTGTTGCGATTGTGAACAAAAGATTTAAATCTCTACAAAAGTTGCTATGAAAGCTGCTCTTTCATGCGTACTTAATGGAAAGTTTAGCTAACAACAATACGGAATAATAAATAAATAATAAATAAGTCAAAAACAGAAATGAAAACGGGTTGCGAATTAGTTGAAAACAGAATAAAAAATTGGTTTAATAATAACAATAAGTACACCTCTTTATTTGCTCTATGTAAAATTGGAATGTTAAAAAATCAAGCTAACCCTATGGTAGGTAACGCGTTTAGGTATATTTAAAGCATAAATGAGCGTTATGTGAGGCTAAAGCTAAAACATCGCAATCGCAATCGCAATCGCGCGATTTTCAAATTCTGACAATCGCAATCGCAATCGCAACAGCGATTGTATGAAATATGACAATCGTCCCATCACTAATGCATATAACTGCAATAACCACGCAGTATATAAATGAATAGAAACGACATAAGTATTAAGGAACGTCTCTGCACACGAGGAGGAGAGAGAACGAATAAATGAAAAATGAGGCGAACCGCCCTGGAATCGAACCCAGGGCCTTCCAATTGCCGGTTGGACGCGCTACCATTATGCTACGGACCTCAATTAATCACAAATCGAAATTCTCCCACATAGGGCAGAAACCAATGCCCTGAGAGGGCACCCTCGCAAATCGTGAATATGCGCATATAACTACAATAACCACGCAGTATATAAATGAATAGAAACGACATAAGTATTAAGGAACGTCTCTGCACACGAGGAGGAGAGATAACGAATAAATGAAAAATGAGGCGAACCGCCCGGGAATCGAACCCAGGGCCTTCCAATTGCCGGTTGGACGCGCTACCATTATGCTACGGACCTCAATTAATCACAAATCGAAATTCTCCCACATAGTGCAGAAACCGATGCCCTGAGAGGGCACCCTCGCAAATCGTGAATATGCGCATATAACTGCAATAACCACGCAGTATATAAATGAATAGAAACGACATAAGTATTAAGGAACGTCTCTGCACACGAGGAGGAGAGATAACGAATAAATGAAAAATGAGGCGAACCGCCCGGGAATCGAACCCAGGGCCTTCCAATTGCCGGTTGGACGCGCTACCATTATGCTACGGACCTCAATTTATCACAAATCGAAATTCTCCCACATAGGGCAGAAACCAATGCCCTGAGAGGGCACCCTCGCAAATCGTGAATATGCGCATATAACTGCAATAACCACGCAGTATATAAATGGTAGCGCGTCCAACCGGCAATTGGAAGGCCCTGGGTTCGATTCCCGGCGGTTCGCCTCATTTTTCATTTATTCGTTATCTCTCCTCCTCGTGTGCAGAGACGTTCCTTAATACTTATGTCGTTTCTATTCATTTATATACTGCGTGGTTATTGCAGTTATATGCGCATATTCACGATTTGCGAGGGTGCCCTCTCAGGGCATCGGTTTCTGCCCTATGTGGGAGAATTTCGATTTGTGATTAATTGAGGTCCGTAGCATAATGGTAGCGCGTCCAACCGGCAATTGGAAGGCCCTGGGTTCGATTCCCGGGCGGTTCACCTCATTTTTCATTTATTCGTTATCTCTCCTCCTCGTGTGCAGAGACGTTCCTTAATACTTATGTCGTTTCTATTCATATATATATATATATATATATATATTTTTTTTATTTTTTTGTATTGGGACGTTTACCGCCATTTCCCGCTATACGCTAGCGGATATCATGGCGAAGCAGAATATGAGAAAGAGAAACGGAGACGGGGGAAAGGCACTAGAAGTGGGAGGACCGCGGACGACGGGTGAGAAGTCACCTAAAGCTCAGAGAGGAGGCGAGATTGGGAGAGGAAAAGGAAAAGACGGTCAAGCGAGAAGAGAGGGCTCTCAGCGAGCATAAGACGTAAACGATTGGGGAGGGGGAAATCAGAGAGGAACGGGAAGGCGCGACGACGTACTGACGACAGGGTGGGGCATTCCACAAGGATATATATATATATATATATATATATATATATATTATCAGCGAGGAAAATTTATAAAAAGAAAACCCTAAAATTTATGATTAATAAATTTAGAGGCTTTTTCCTTCCGATTGTACGTTGTTTTGGGAATATTGTAAGTTTTCTTAAGCCAGTAGAATAATGACTTCTAAATATATCGAATAATAAATATACCGTTCTTCTGCGTACCCAAGACTTCAACGTGTATATATATATATATATATATATATATATATTTGACATGTTCAAAACGTGACTATATACTCGCCAGGGTATCCTATAGTGCCAGTGGTAGAGTGCCACGCTATTAATCTGAAGTTCATAAATTCGAGTCTCGGCTTAAACTTCAGATTTCAGTTATTAAGGAGCGTCTCTGAGTCTCCCTTGGTGGAGTGGTTCGAATTCCACGTAAAGTCGTCCGGTAGGTCCCCTATGTTACAACCTTTATCGAGATGTTAATAAGAAGGCTAAATAACTACACACTTTCAATTTAGACTGCAATTTCGACTGAGGTCTTTACACTTACCTCCTGCGTAGGTTGCTGTTAACCCTTTCATGTCTGAATTATACAGGGTGTACACAAATTTTCTTTACAACTTCTCTCTCAAATAAAAATATTAGGAAACGAGGTACGCATACCGTTTTTGCGCCATTTGTGAGAGAAAGTAACAAAGTTTCACATAACCTCAAACAAATTCAACATGGGCACCATTTGTCACACGTAAGACGTCCAAACGGTATTCAATCTCCATCCATGTACGCTATAACATTTCAACGTCAACTCTTGCAATAGCAGCAGCAATTCTGGTCTCTAAATCGTCGATGTTGGCCAATGGAGTTGTGTACACGCAGTGTTTTACATAACCCCGTAGAAAAAAGTCATAGGATGTTATGTCTGGTGATCTGGCCGGTCAAGAGATTCGTCCCCCCCCCCCCCCTCCCCACGGCCAATCCACCGATTTGGGAAATGCATGTTAAGGGAATTTCGTACCAATTTCGTAATTTGTGTAAACCCTGTACAATAATCTGACATCTGACAACTACCACTTGAAACTTTGTTACTTTCTCTCACAGATGGCGCAAAAACGGTATGTGTACTTCGTTTCCTAATATTTTTATTTGAGAGAGAAGTTGTAAAGATAATTTGTGTACACCCTGTACAATTTTTATTTTAGAATTTTTTTTCCTGTTCAAGCCAAAATAACCTCTAATATTCAGATGGTAAGGCTCATAATCGATTGTCAAGGTCATGTTGCCATAAGGCAACAGTCGGCGTTAAAGGGTTAATTAATGAACTTTTACGAGTAATTTTTCTCATTGTAAAATTTTAAATATTTTACCATTGTTATAATTTATTCCTTTTTCCGTTATAGACGAAAGAACATCACAGAAAGAACAAAAGAACATCAAAAAACAAAAGACCAAAACACCATAAATCCATTAAAAGTTCACTTCCTCCTTTCAGAATCCACTAATATGTAAATAACTCCAAAATTCAGCATTCTACTTCTTTACAAGCGCGATATTTCACTAAAGTTTATACGATAAGAAGATATTGGGAGTTCGCCTCTATATAGATTATTTATTTTTAGCTGTTCCCGTAATTGGTCTCGCATACCTGATATTTATTTCTGTTTACATACACGATAATTTTAGAGGTACTTTTTACATTAATGTTCGGCTTTATAATTATATTTTAGAACTTGAAATGTTAAATGCGTTTCAATGGAGTGAATATCTGTTCTATTTTTTATTTTTGAAGCTAAGAATAAATTCTGTCGTGTTATATATATATATATATATATATATATATATATATATATATATATATATACATTTCAACGGCAAACAACACACAGTATAATTAACGTAAAGAACGACGCTTGTATAGAAGAACGTTCCGCGCAAGATTCCCGGGTGGTTCCCCGGGTGGTTCCCCCGGGTGGTTCCCCGCGCAAGATTCCCGGGTGGTTCCCCGCGCAAGATTCCCGGGTGGTTACCTCATTTTTTCATTTGTTCGTTCTCCCTCCTCATCTTGTGCGGGACGTTCTTCTATACAAGCGTCGTTCTTTACGTTATATATATATATATATATATATATATAGAGAGAGAGAGAGAGAGAGAGAGAGTTTTATGTTTTCCATACGAAATGTAAATACCTCCATATTCCTATTTTTTTAATTCCCCGCAGGAATAAAAATGAGCAACCCCCTCAAAAGATAATTTTACTTTTAACATAGATGTACCTCTGGAACAGTTGTTCCCAGACTGTGGTACTCGAGATACTATTTAGTGGTACGTAAATATATTAAAATTAAATCTTGTAAACCATAAAATGAAAATTAAGATCAATTTAGTTTTTGGTTTGGGGAAGTAAAAATTCATATAAAATAATGGTGATGTGAGGTTTACCTTGAAAATCTTTGAAGATGGTCGTACGATACGTTTTCTGGCATTACGACTTTTGATCGACTTGACATTCTATCGACAAACTGTTATTAGGTTAGATTAAGTTAGGGTAGGTTAGACTAGGTTAGGTTAAGTTATTTGTTTAGTGTCGATGTTTTGTCTTGTCAACGAAATGGTTATAAGTCCACGTTTTCCGTTTTCTGTAGGTGGTATAGAAGAAAATAAGTTTGGGGATCTTTGCTTCAGCAGATATAATACAGGGTGTTCAAAAAGAAACGCAACCCAAAATAGAAAAGAAAAGGGCAGATTACGTTGATATATGCATCCTCCAATGCTCTTCGGTGGTATAGTGGTTAGTGTCACTGACTACGAATCCATCGGCCCCGGGATCGATACCCGGTGACGGCAGGCGGCGCGCAGCAAAACCCAGCTGTTCATCCTTCCACGCAATAAAGTTGTTGGTAGATAAATGGGTACCCTGGATAGCCTAGTAGTTAAAACGCTGGGCTGCTGGTGGGGCGTGGTTCGGATTCCACGTTAAACTGTCGGTCTTAGGTAGAGTGAAAAGCTTGACCTTCGTCAGAATGAACAATTCGGGCAGAAGCAAACCAAATGTTATCAAAGAAAGGTTGCGTTTCTTTTTTAACTCCCTGTATTAAAAAAATAAACATAGTTACAGTGGAATCAATATTTTGTAGTCTGGCCATGTGTTTCATGAAATGAAGGGCTTGGACACGTTGTGGCATCGATGTGAGGAGATTTTGGATGACGCTATGGTCCAAATTTTGTCGCAATCCAGTCAATTTTTCCTTTAGATTTGATACTGATGTGGAAGAAGGTCTTGTATTCCGTAATTGGTGATCAAGGTGTTCCTAGATGTGCGCAATAGGATTCTTATCTGGGTTTTTAGGGACTCAAAAGAACTTTTAACTCCTTTTTGTCTCTTCAATTGAGGTAGTGTAGTGCGAAGAGTGACAGACTGCACAGGCTTGTTGGAAAACACACATATTAAAGTGGAGTTTTATTTGATGAAATAATGATAATAAAAAAGGCGGTTTTAATTATGTACAGATTTTCCTAGAATTATTTCGATGTTGCGACGCCAGAGGGATTAACCCTAGTCACTCAGTCATTTCCTGAAATTCAGATATTCGTTAACAAGTAAATATATACTGGGTTTCCCCAAAGTTATGCACTTCAAAATTTAAAATAAGTTTAATATTAGGTGCACAGAAACCAATTAAACCTTATTTAAAGAACTTGAAATTTCCTCTTTCGAGTAGAATACATGACATTTTACTGCATTTTGGTGATGGAGAAATATGGATAACACTGGCAATAGACATGAACTCTTGCTTGCCATCACAAAACACAACTTCTGTACGGAACACCCCATGAATTATTAAACCAATCTGATAAGCTTGATGTAAGGCAAGAGGCTCTAAAGCGCATAAGCGCGAACAAGCAACAAAGTCATTTATTGTGTAATACAGTGTAGTCGGCAAACTTTTTTCAGTCGCGTCCCCCTTATTAGATAAAAAAATGTGACGTACCACTTTCCTCCGTTGTTTTGGGGACAGCCGAAATCTGCAGTTAGTGATGTAAAGTTATTGGCGAGCGCGAGTAGTGGTGGGGATCAGAACGGATCTTTTGAAATTAAAGGTATAATTTCACTCTGCGTGTCAATACTTTTCCTGTTCCATTTGAATAAGTGACGTTTTATGAATTCACTAACCCTTCGCGAATTCCCTGGGGTACCGCCCACCTTAGTTAACGGACCACTGATACATTACGTATGATTAAAATAGTTGCAGATATAATTATTTTCAATGCATGCAAAGTAGACTCAAAATGAACATTCTCCTTCCAAATGTTTTAAAATTAAATGCGAATATATTCACAAATTTAAAATCCTCTCTCTTGGATTCACTTCACTTATAGGGAAATGGTTTTACCCCCTAAACAACAGATGCTGACATTACCTCTATTATTAAGTATAGTATATTGAAACCAATATTACTTTACTTATTTAAAAAATATATAATTTAGATTAAATCCCTATTTAATCCGTATTTGATATAGACAGTATTAGACATTTATACAGGGTGTCCCATACGGCCGGCGGACGCCTTTTTCTCACGAATGTAACTCACTTTCTTATTAGCTATTGCGCGTTATTCTATCCGCAACAAAAAAAAAAAAAGGTCCCAAAACGAGACATCAATTTAAACATTTGTTTTAGTTCTAACGTATTACTTTGGAAATTTTATTTAAAATATAATTTTCTATGAGATCGAACTTATGGGACACCCTGTATTTCAAAATTTCAAAATGTTGTAAAATGTTATATTACTCTGATATATCGGATGAATTTTTTTAAACATGTGACACTGTAAAAGGTTTGCACTTTTTAGTAACTGACATAAAAGCATGAAATATTTACTATGCCTTCTCTGCACACGGGAAATTGGTCCCCCACTGCAAAACATTCTCTGTGATGTCTTCTCAGCTCACGATACTTACACGATACTTTCGACGGAAGAGTCTTGTCCAACAGATTTCCTGCAGTTTATGATTAAGGAATTTCATGGCCACCAACATCACCAGATCTAAACCCTTGTGATTTTTATCGGAGGGTGCTATTTAAAAGATGATGTGTTTAAACAGATTCCACACACAATAGAAGAATTGAAAGGATCGGCTGAAGAAGAAAGTTTTCAGATTTCAACAGATACTCTGTCCAGAGTACTGCAAAATTTTGTTGTTCGTGTACAGAGAGTTAATGAACTAAGAAGAAATCACATTAAAATAAAAATCTAGGATCTAGGATTTTTGTTTTGGCGGGAGGGCTGATTGAGTTGGGATACGGTTCTGAAATCCAACCTAAAAAATATGCAACCCAACCCACCCACGAAAACACTAGATAATAAGTTTAATGTTCAATGATTACTAACTTATTAGAACAGTGGTTCCCAACTTAGGGTAAATTACCCAACTGGGGTAATGACAACTTTTTTGTTGGGTAAATAATGCGCTATCCAGAAGTTATAAAAAATAATATTGTGATAATCCAGCAGTTATAAAAAATAATATCTAATGATTGGGGTAATGGAGCTGGATTAGAATTGGGTTTTGGGTAATTATACAAAAAAGGTTGGGAACCAATGTATCAAAAGAACAGCTGATCTATAATTCTTTTAATGTTCAACCGAGTCCAAAAAACACTTACATGACAATAGAAATAATGAACAGTAACTTTTTAGCTTATTGTCCAACCACATCCAGAAAAAAGAAGACTTTTGCTCGTTAATAAGATAACTAAAATTACATTTACAACTGCCAATCTTTAGCTTACTGACATTACTATAAATCTGTGAAATGCTGTAAAATTACTTTAAAGGGAATTACTGCAAATTATATCATTCTGATGATGACTGAATTACAAAAAAATAAAACCGCCAATCAAATTCTCTTCACTTCGGGAGGATCCACCGATTTTTTCTGTTGGCAAAAATGTCAACAACTTTTTCCGACATCATCTCCATGACATGAAATGACATCAATAGACTGGACACGATAGCGACGGATTCAAGATGGCCGCCACGCGTAAGCGGACACGCAAATCTCGACACCTTTCAAATTGATATCTTCGTCAATTTGTCAAATATAGCCCAGAGCTTCATATCTCATCTCGAACCGTGGCTGGGGAATGCCGAAGAACCACTCGCTTAGAGCACATGATAATTCATTTCATCCACTAAATGTGGAAAATGACATTCTTAAGCCTCGTAAATTGTATAACCTACAAACAAAACAGACGAGACAACCCCAAATTCATTCGGTCAAACTTAATTACCAGGACAATGCACTCACCTAAAGCCACGGTTATCCATTAGAAATCAAAAAAAATTGTGAAAAACGAGGCCAATCGCACTGGTTTGTGTAAATGCTAATAATGGCACAAGCACGAACACTCGCGCGCAGGCACAGTGCGTGCGTGCACAATCTCACGCACAGTCTCACGCACCCTTAGAAAATGTATACGTCTATCCACCCTTACAGTAAATAATATGCACTAAACGCCATATTTACCTCCTGCACGCTTGTCAACTCAGAGAGAATGTGGTTGATTGAGACAGGAAACATCATTGGGAATGCGAAACCTCTCTATTAATGGGGGAAGGGGGCTGGAGCCCTCTCAGCACCCCCTGGATCCGCCACTGCCCCTAACAATTATTAATAGCTTAGGTGGTCCTTTCGAAAGCGTTCGTTATGACGAAGTCTATCAAAATGTCCCTTTTGGCGAACATCATCAAATATGTGGTTATGTTGAAGTTTTTTTGAGAGTGTCTGTCATAACGAAGTTTATTAAAAGTGTGATGATGCTGTCAAAAGTGTCCTTTTATAAGAGGTCTTTGGAAACTGTTACGATGAAGTTTGTCAAAAGTGTCATGCAGTTGCGACGAAGTCTGTCGAAAGTGTCCGTTATGACGAAGAACTTCCCATCCTTCAAAGTGGCACTAACGAGCCCCTCCACTCTTCCTCCCCCCCCTCCCCCCTGGCTTTGGGGCCTCTAATTAGGAATGCCAAAGGGTGTCGCCTTTGATAAGCGAGATTCCGTTCGTAATTTCACCTTATAATTATTATTAATCAAAATTTATTCACGAGATTCATCCGGTTTGGGGGGAAAAATGTCAAATTGGAAGAGAAGGTCATGGCGCTGTAATAAGGATTGTATACAAAGTTTTGTCCGATGAATAAACGCTGATATTCTTGTAATTATGAGGTCTATGGCTACTGAAATTCGGTTGATTTATTTAATATATAATTCTCGTGCTTCGAACACTATGCGTAGGCTATGAGTAGGCTAGGCGCTACATAGCGCCTAGCCTACCCAACCGTCAGCCATCATCATTTTCTCTTCATTCATTTCTCGCTGCATTTATCATTTATTGCTTATTTTTAAGCATGGAATTTGAACGAAGAGACGTACGTAAGCTGATTTATTTCTTCTGGAAACGTGGAATGTCACCTGCAATCATAGCAGCAGAGATAAATTCGACACTTGGTGCTGAAACAACAAATGAACGTACATGTCGTCGGTGGGTGGCTCAATTCAAGGAAAACAATTTCAATGTCGATGATAAACCACGTTGTGGTCGACCATCACTGGATTTGAACACAGGTATACAAAACTTTCTGGATACAGAGAAGTATGCTACGACTAGGAGTATTGCATTAGAACTGGGAGTTTGTCACAGAACAATTCAGCAGCATCATATTCAGATGGGGAAACGTTATTTATCTAATCGATGGATTCCACATTATTTAACTGTTGAACAAAAGGCAAACCGTGAACGAATATGTTTAGAGTTGTTGGAGAAATATGCTGCAAATGATTTCTTGGGACAATTAATTACAATGGACGAAGTTTGGATCTATTGGGACAATGATGGCAGCTATCACCATATGAGTTGGAGAGGAGATGGTGATATCCCAAATGTGGAAGTTCAACGGACGTTCACCATTCGTAAACATCTGCTCTCGGTATACTGGGACTGCAAGGGTGTTCTCCTTTTGGAGGTATTGCCACGTGGACAAACAATAAATGCTGATATTTACTGTCAGCATTTAGATCGCTTGAAGGTAGCAATTCAGCAAAAACGTCGGCGACTAGTTAATGGGGGATACCACCATCTTCACTACCTCCTTGATAACGCGAAGCCTCATACAGCTGCTAAAACTGTTCAGAAACTGCGCGATCTCGGTTTTACAGTATTGCCACATCCCCCATATTCAGCAGACCTCGCACCGTCTGATATTTACCTTTTCTCCCCACTTAAATCTTCAATTCGTGGTAGGAAGTTCTCATCTGCGGAAGAAATTCACGCTGTTCTAGATGCCTGGATTACCGCTAAACCACGGACATTCTTTGCACATGGCATCAGGAAATTGCCAGGAAGATGGCAAAAATGTATTGCAAATAAAGGCGATTACTTTGAACATCTTTCTACCACTGAAGATTAATTATGTTTGGTTTTATTGAATAAATTTTATTTATCGGACAAAACTTTGTATACAATCCTTTGAAGGCGCAATACGTCAGTTCCTCTTCTTCATCAAAATCCGGTGAGCCTTTCTTCTGCTTTTTTACTATGTATATATGAGAGGTTTTATGTTTGCGTGTACACACACACACACACACACACCACACACACACAACACACACACATATATATATATATATATATATATATATATATATATATATATATATATATATATATATATATATTCGTGTGTATAATGAAATTATAAAATTTTATGCAAAATATCATACATGTGTGTGAGAAGAGAGAGAGAGATCTTTTATTGTCTCCGCATACCGTGACCAACGCGGAATGATAGAAGACAGCTATTGTCATGCTTTTAAAATGATATAGAAAAGCGAACGAAGGTATAAAAATAGTCTTAAAATGGATTCTTAATTACAAAACTGAAAGTGAAATTTGTCTCCGATCCCATTATACTTGGAATTTTAAAATTTTAAAGCGATCCAGGAAGCACAGATGGAAATACTGTTTACCAATCTCTCTCTCTCTCTCTCTCTCTCTCTCTCTCTCTCTCTCTCAGGAAGGACATAGAAAGGTTAGAAAGAGTACAAGCAAGGGCTACAAAATTGATCCCTTCAATGATAATGCAAAGCTACCAACGGAGATTGGAGCGCCTAAATCTGTTTACCTTAGAGACGAGGAGGTTGCGCGGTCAGCTTATTCAAGTCTTCAATATGCTCAATGGAATAGACAGGGTAGATTACAGAAACTTATTCTCACTTAATGCCAATCCGACAAGAAATAATGGGTTTAAAGTGGAACTAAAGACTTTTAGGACATCTGTCTGCGGCAATTTCTTTTCCTATAAAATAGTTAATATCTGGAACCAACTTCCCTCAGAGGTTGTTTCCAGTCAAAGTGTAAATGTGTTTAAAAATAGGCTAGACAAAGTACTGAATACTCTCATAGTTTAAGACTAAAACATCTGCAGGAGTTCGCTTGCACAGTGTCTCTGTGAGCATGCTAAATATAGAGCTATTTATATATTCTCCACTTTCCTGTAAAATTTCCTTGGCTACTTTTCCAGGGTCAAGGTATTTTCTTCAACCTTTTTCCGTACCTGCCTCTGGCAGGGAGGGAGCGGAGGGTGGGGAGAGAGCCTTCTACTTTTCTATCCAGTTTTCTACTACTGCTAGGATAGTTGAAAGAAAAATAAACTTGTTTAATAACAGGAACCTCCCAGAGTAGACCGGAAGGTCTTTGAGGCTTCCTCTTGTCCTCGTAACTCCTTGTAACTCTCGAACAAAAAATAAACTTTAAAAAAATGCCCGCATGGATTAGGTGAGGTAGAGTTGCGTTTCTGCCTCCACAATTTCTTTTTTTTTTCTTCTTTCTCTTGGTTGGCTGGATGCGCGTGATGGGTAAGGGCATGGTGTGGAAAATCTAATTTCTGTTCTTAATTTCTGTTTCAACCTCTTTCCCGTAAAATCATTTCATCATCACTTTGCCAGCGTGATGGCTTTGCACGTACATGGGTGTAGACATGGAGAGGTTAACCTTTACCTCACTCTAAATCTTTTTAAGGCTAGCCTAAAGTACCGTAGGTCATGGGGTCCTTGTTGGACCGATACCTCACTAAATAGAGCCATAAAAATTTTGTATAAAATCAAAACCATACGTTCGACATTTTTATGACGCTACCAAGTAGTTGATATAAGATCAGCGCAAGTATACTATTATTTAGTTTATACATCGGTGTTTTCCAGCGCAAGATTTTTATGTATGCATTGCGCAATTGTAGGGCTAATTTATATACAATATTCTCCTCTTTCCTGTAAAATTTCCTTGGCTACTTTTCCGTGGTCAAGGTATTTTCTTCAACCTTTTTCCGTACCCGCCTCTGGCGGGGAGGGGGCGGAGGGTGGGGAAAGGGCGTTGTGCTTTTTTATCCAGTTTTCCACTACTGCTAATATAGTTAAAAAATGCACTAGTTTAATAACAGGAATCTCTCCGACCGAAAGGTCTTTGAGGCTTCCTCTTGTCCTTGTAACTCTCTCTCTCTCACACACACACACACACACACATACACACACACACACACACACACACACACACACACATATATATATATATATCTCTCAAAATGTAAATGAATATGCTCCATTTTAACTCTAAAATTTACACTATCATTAGAGACAGCAGACTGAGTCCATTCAAAGGAAAAGGTAAAGACTTTATTTATACCTAAATAAAGTCAAACAGATGATACGGAGTTACCATATATATATATATATATATAATCATCGATGCAATTATAGTTTAAGTGGAAGTATGAATTTATATATACAATTATACATATACTGTATATATCAGGGTTTCCCCCAAACTATGAGTTTAGTGAGGAATTTCGAGGAATAATTATAAGATGCAGGGTTCACTCTGTAGGCCTAATTGTGCCAAGGGCACAAAATCCTGAATATATATATGACCAAAATGTTTACTAGAATAACAAACACGATACGATAAAAAAAAAATTTTAACAGTATAAAAATTAAAAATAAAGCGCTTCCCACACATGTGTAAGGTCACTAAGGTGATTCAACATTTTATTCAGTAAACTGAAAAAAAATATATATATACTGTATTGTGTATTGGTTTTTAATTAGGAAATTTAATAATGTTTATTGGCAGTCAACATATGTAAAATATAATTATTTGAAATATAAATTAACTAATTAGCAACCTGTTAGAATTGGACAGAGGCGTTGGAAGCTGCGCTGAAGGCATATACCCAAAAAGTGAATCTCGTGCGGGGTCAGTTATGAGGAGGAGTGTTTCTTCGGTTAAGATGTAATTGTGATTTAAAGTTAACTAAAAGCTTTCTCCACGATCCATTGTTAAAATTATGAATTTACACTCGCTTTCCCCCGACATTTTTAATATCTTAATTTAAATAAACCGGTAAATAGTGATAATTGTCGGCATTCTAAAATTACTTTCTTCGTTACTAACTGGTTCGACACGCAAACCGTGTCCTGAATCGTTCTGCCAAAGAGTTACCATTTGTAGAATACAGAAATCAGTGTGAAGCGGTAGAAAGAGTGCAGATAACGAAAAATTAACGAAAAGTAAATAAAAATTAAACGTTTCACAACGATTCACATATGTAAGTGTGTTTAATTACATATAACTGATAAATTAAAGAAAAGTAGGCCTCACTTTCCATTTCAACCACTACCCACTTTGAAACTGTCATCAGACTGTTATTTTGGAGAGTAGGGTTGGCAGTGCTGCGGCTCCGGAGCCAGGAGCCAACTCCAAGGTTCGGAGTCGGAACGGAGCAGGTCAATTATTTAAACACTGCTCCGAAGCCGGAGCTGAAGCATGGAGCTGCTCCACTTATAGTAGAGTGAATGTCAGCAAGTTTAGGGGATGGGAGCCGATCACTAGCGATTGGTGGTTTGGACAGTTTGACGTTAAACGGTTTTCTCTGAGCATGTAAAACACTAGTTGTAAACAAACCGGACCGCTGATGTTGAGTGTACGAATGTGCGTATAGTATTTTTTAATAGTAATATAGTATCCTGACCGTACCAGTTTGGGATGATAGTATCCTGACCGTACCAGTTTGGGATGATAGTATCCTGACCGTACCAGTTTGGGATGATAGTAAATCGTACGGTTACGAGAAAAGGACACGTTTTTTATAATAGATTCGAATGTCATAGAAAGCAGGTACTTTTGAGCACTCTAAAACCATTGCTATGACTGACTAAAATTCAAGCTGTATAAACGCTGCAAGCACTTAGTACTTATTAGAAACTCTATCACACTTGCTATCATATTTACTCAATCACATTTAGAAACTGTATCACCAACTCAACTTTATATTACTAACCTTAATGATTTTGCTATCCTATTGTGCATTCAGTTTTTGTATCTTAAGAGTTGTAGCGCAATAAAAAGATCCTAAAGTTTGAGTCCGAAACACTGTACTCTGGAACAACTTACGATATAAAGCTGGGATTAGTGGAGCAGCTCCGGAGCTGGAGCTGGGGTCACTTCCAGCTCTGGAGCCAGCCTAGAGCAGGAGCTGAGCCACTGGAGCACTCCGGAGCTGGAGCCAGCAAACTCGGAGCACTGCCAACCCTCTTGGAGAGTATAGCCAAGTGTCGTATACGGAATTCAGTATGATTATTTTTAATATGCTTTGTTAATTAATTTGATTGTTGATTAAAAATTTAAAAAGTTGATCACTGGATAACGATTATTTATTTCAAAATAAAGACGAGAGAGATAGAGTTTTTGGCGTTTTAAAAAGGTAACCAATCATGTAGAGGCCTCAACGGCCTTTTCTTTTAACCAATAAGAGAATGTACCTATAACAGGGTTGAATACCCTTTTCGTGGGACATTTTGATACTAACAACCAGATTCCATCCTTGTGGTAACGGTGAAAGATGTGTTAAATTCTAATGTGAAATTATACAATTAATACTCCAGAAACGTAATACCAGTCATGTAAGTACATTCCTTACCCGTTCTCTCTCTCTCTCTCTCTCTCTCTCTCTCTCTCTCTCTCTCTCTCTCTCGTACGTTAAATTAATAGTAAATTAAAAGCCCCATCCGTAAATTACAAAGTCAAAATTAATAAAATGTTTTTAAGAAAAGTGGGTGTCTTCATTCTTATCTCGGCCACGCAGTGTACTTTCAGAGAAAGAATGACGTTATTTATAATACAAAATACCCTTAAAGAAGTAGAACAGTAATAGTAATTAACGTATTAAAAAGGAAACACTACACTGTCTATTGAAATTTGACAAAAGCTCTCATCAATTTTCTTTAAATTAAAATCAAAGGAATATTAGTTCATTTTAAATTTTCAGTATACTGAACACGATGCAAAAAAGGGTTAAATAACTATGGAAGTGTAATATTTTAAATCTCGACACTATTAATACATTGTAACCTGGTTCGAAGGCTTATGAAGGCTCAGAATCTAGAAAATTATCACATTATCCGGGCAACAGGGTATAAGCTAAAACTCTCGGATACTTTTTTAAAGTGGCAAAAAATGTTTTTCACTACTTTTCTGTCACTTCTTTAGTTCAGTAGTGAGGAATTACAAAGTAGTTAGTGAGGAATTCCTCAAAAATCCTTAATGTTTGGCTAGTCAGCATACACACACACACACACACACACACACACACACACACATACACACACACATATATATATACACGGTGAACCAAAAGTAGGTGGACAGTAGGTTGAATACGGTTTGTGTTATATTATATTATAACTATGGTGTTCATTATAACTATGGTGTTTGTGTTTTATTATATTAAATATTATAACTAAATTTATTTAAATTTTATTTTGTATTATAGTATACAAAAAAATTAAATATGTATTCTCAAAATAAACGTTATCATTTACTGTCCACCTACATTTGGTTCACCCTATATATATATATATACCTTTCAAATCTTCCGTGCGATGATTCCTGGCTCATCTGGGATTGTTCTCAGCCAGGCGTCTTATCTTCTTTTGAAGATGTTCACCGCAACACCACTCGTGTTCCTTAGTTCCTTGGGAAGCTGGTTAAACAGTCTCGACCATCTCACAAAATTATTTTCCTTCAGGGTTGAGGATGTTCCCTGTCTACCCTTTAATTTGGGAACACGACACAGTCTTCCTTTTCTACTTTCCACTGTTGTTTGAGGGGTTATAGGGTTCAAAATAAGATTAGGGGCGAGTTCATCCATTATTTTCCAAGTCTTAATAATGATGTATCTCTCTCTTCTTCTTTCCATTGAATATAGGTTTAATTCACGGAACTTTTCCCAGTAATTTAGTTCTTTGCATCCATTGATCTTGGCTGTGAAGTTTCTCTGAATCCCTTCTAGCTGATTAATGTCTTCTTTTATATATGGGGATGTTAAGACCGAGCAGTATTCCAACTTGGGTATGATCAGTGTTTTCAATAGAGGAATCATTATATTCCTAGCTCTTCGTTTAAAGGTTCTCAGTCTGCCAAGTTATTCGCTTTGCTCCGTTTACTGCTATCTCATTTTGTGTTTCAAATTTCGCGTCATCGGTCATTACAACACCTAAATCTTTTGCTTTAGAATTTCTCTGAATTTCCTGTCCATTTGGGGTATAGTATTCCATGGATTTTAGGTTCTCCATTCTTTTGTACCCTAACAGTTGAAATTTCTCAGTGTTAAATTCATATTGTTTCCTTCCGACCACTTGTATATCCTGTTCATGTATGTTTGTAGAAATCCTATATCCTCTGGGTTTCTTATTTTTCTACTAATCTTTGTGTCATCGGCAAAGGATGTTACTGTGTTGTTTCTGATAACGTCCTCATCTATGTCAGTTGTTAGTATGATTATGAAGAGTAATGGAGCTAATATTGTTCCTTGTGGTACTGAGCTGAGGACCGCTGATTCTGATGAAGATATTCCTTGGACTGTAACGACTTGCCGCCGCTCACTAAGGAAATTATATATCCATTTTCCCACTTTTCCTGTTATTCTCATATATTTCAGTTTATGTATTATGATTCCATGGTCACACTCGTCGAACGCCTTGGCAAAGTCTGTGTATATTGCATCATAGTTTTCACTTGCAAGTGCATCAATAATGTTGTTGTTGTGTTCCATTAGTTGTGATAGGCATGATCTGCCTGACTAGAATCCATACTGGTTATCATTTAATTTTTCGATTTTCCAAAGAGTCATAGATTTTTTGTCTAACTATTCTTTCAAATATTTTAGTGAGATTAGATGTAAGCGACACTGGCCTATAGTTTTTGGCCTCGGATCGATCTCCTCCTCAGGGTGCTCGGTATTTCTTCGTGTTTAGTGATCGTCTTCATATCCAATATTGGGGCTCAGCGATTGCATTCTTGCAGTTTTTGATCAGTGTGGCATTCCATTTGTCCGGTCCTGCCGCCGAGTGTGCTTTTAGTTTCCCCTATAGCTTGTGTAATCTAATCTGTTGTAAAGTCGAAGGCCGTTATACTTTCCCCTTGTAGTTCTTCAAAGAACGCGTTTCTATCGCATATTAATTTGTCAGTTTTTGGGATACTGAAAGATGATTCGTACTGAGTTCTCAATATTTCAGATATTTCTGTTGGATCATCGGATAAAGCATTGTCTTCATTTTTCAAAGGTCCGATAGTCGTGTGATTTTTCGACTTCCTTTTTGCAAAATTATAAAAGTACTTTGAATTAACTTTTATCGCTTTTACGGCATCGTCGTCTTATTTTTCTGTATCCTTCTCTATTAGGTCCTGTATGACGCAATCTATACTCTGCAGTTTATCATTTAATATTTTTCTGATATTGTTGTCTTTGCAGTTTCTTAATTTTGCAGTCACTATATATACACATATATATATAGTGACTGCCCGAATTGTTCATTCTGACGAAGGTCAAGCTTTTCATTCCACCTTAGACCTACAGTTTAACGTGAAATCCGAACCACGCCCCACCAGCAGCCCAGCGTCTTAACCACTAGGCCACCCAGGGTACCCATTTATCTACCAACCACTTTCTTTATTGTGTGGAAGGATGAAGAGCTGGGTTTTACTGCGCGTCGGCTGCCGTTATCGGGTCTCGAACCCGGGGCCGATGGGTTCGTAGTCAGCGACGCTAACCACTACACCACCGAGGCGTGTATATATATATAGTGTGTGTGTGTTGTGTGTGTGTGTGTCTGTGTAAAGATAAACTTTCTGATCTGAGTTAGCCAGTAACACAATTTTTTTCAAATACATTAGATTAGCGTCCCTTTCATTTAGTCTTTTTAAAGACTTAATTAAATTTAGCTCACATTCACCCCAAAGAGACTAGTTTATTTCTTCTTTCAGTATGTTGCTGTCAGGTATATTTCACAAAAATTGTTTTTCTTAAAGTATTTTTTGAAAGTATAACCGTAGTTTTGATTGCATTATTTTCTCAAAAAACTGACCTCTATAAATTCACCGGATTTTTCACATAGTGTTAGGCTACCTCGTGGCCTTGTCGCAACACCGCTTCCCATTAGATCAGCGAAGTTAAGCGAAGTTGGTTCTGTTTAATAATTGGATGGGGGACCGTCCTCCGCATTCAGATGATATAGTGACTAGCGGTTGGGATCCCACACGAACTTTGTTTCGACTCAAAAAATATATATACATAAACGCATAACCGGGCCCTTTGACTCGGAGACGCGGGTTCGAATCCTGGTGGGAGAGATATGTAGCGACAGAGACGCCTTCAGATACTTTCGCGATTTCCGTTTGACAATACCCGCTGTTCCATCGACACAACCGCGACCAAGATGACGTCAAATCGCGAGATTCACTCAAAGTATTTTCTCTGGCCTGAACGCCACACCTCACTCCAGAGTCACCAATTTATAGTACCTCGTTGGCACTATAATAATAATAATAATGTTAATTATTAGGTTAAGTTAATGAGGTTAATGTTAAATTGTTAGGATTACTTGAGCCTGGGGTCACCATTGATCGTTTCAGATCAAATAATGTTATTAATTAAGGAAATTAATAGAAAAGTTTTCTTTCTTTATTAAACAAAATAAATGAGATTTGAGTGAAACAAATAAACGTTGCAGTTGTTTGAATGAAAGTTGTATTGAAATGTTATAAATGTGCACTTGATTAATGACTTCAATATTATAATACGCGCGAGGTAATGAAAGTCTTTATATAAAGTTAGATGAATGACACCATGCCAATGAAGCCTGTTACACGTTGTTACATGGTGAGATCTCTCGAGATCACTGGAGAACGAGGTGAGATGCTATCGAGGCGTTGTGCCCTGAGAGTCCCTTATAACGAGGTCGATGTGTAGCATTCAGGGCAGAGAAAATGCCTTGAGTGAATCTCGCGATGTGACGTCATCTTGGTCGTGGTTGTGTCGATGGAGCAGCCGGTATTGTCAAGTGGAAATCGCGAAAGTATCTGAAAGAGTCTCGACTGTCGCTACAGATATTTTGCATATGTAAAGTTGCGTGCTAATGAGTTTACACACACACACACACACACACACACACACACACATATATATATACGGAAATAAATCCGTCAAAGTGCTAAATTTTCAAAAGCCCCCCAAAATTACTAATTAGAAGTTTTTGCGAATTTATTTCTGCAACTGTACTTTCTCGTATAACTAAAATGAAACTGGAACTATTTTAGTCTGTACAGCTTGCACGTATGTAATACCGGTAACTTTAGAATCCCTCTATTTAAAGGACACTGTCCTCCATTCCAAATGTTTATACATCGTGTTACTAATAATTATATCCCACTTTAAACAACTTCGTTTCGACCTCCTATATACAAACCAGTCAAAACAGAAGATGAAGTTGGAATAGATCAAAGCATGTTATACCTCAATTTAGATTGTCTTCATCTCAAAAACTACCCATTTTCATTGGATTGAAACTATGGAATGATTTAAATGATGATATAAAAAATATTGTGAATGTAAATTCGTTTAAAACCAAGTTGAAATCCCTATTAATAATGGCATACTAATAAAAATCTAGGATTAATGTACATTACTATTGTTTATTAATTTCTCTTGTGTAATTTAGGATTAAAGACGCATTACTTGCGAGTGTTCAGTTCTTATCTCTCGTGTATAATATTGATTTCTTTGTATGGTATTGGTATAATACCTTCAATAATGACCTTGCATTTGTCATATCGATAAAGATAATTTAAGATTGATGCATACTTTAACTATTAATAATACCTATTTATTTATTTATTTATTTATTTATTATTAATAACAATAACTATCCGTTTTATTTTTAATAAGAGCCCAGTAAAGCCTAAAGCTTAAGGGGCAAATTAAATAAAATAAATAGTCCAACTTCACAGTTATTTATATCATTATAAATTGCAAAACCAATGTATTTATTTTATTATTAATAAAGGTTATTCAATTCAAATTCAATTTAAAAAAAAAAACTTTGCCAAAGGTGCCTTTTTGTATGCCATATATTCATACATAAAAAAAAATTCATTTATCAAACTTTTATATATATATAATATACATTCAACTGCAAAGAACACGCAGTATAAATAACGTAAAGAACGACGCTTGTATAGGAGATATTCCGCGCAAGACGAGAAAGAGAAAACAACAAATGAAAAAATGAAGTACCACCTGGGAATCGAACCCGGGATCTTCCGATTGCCGGTCAGACGCGATAACCACTACACCATGGACTTCACTCTTCCAAATGCCGTAATACCTCTACATACTCGCAGAAACCAATGCCCCAAGGGGGCACCTCCCGCATGCCGTAACATTATATACATTCAACTGCAAAGAACACGCAGTATAAATAACGTAAAGAACGACGCTTGTATAGGAGATATTCCGCGCAAGACGAGAAAGAGAAAACAACATGAAAAAATGAAGTACCACCTGGGAATCGAACCCGGGATCTTCCGATTGCCGGTCAGACGCGATAACACTACACCATGGACTTCACTCTTCCAAATGCCGTAATACCTCTACATACTCGCAGAAACCAATGCCCCAAGGGGGCACCTCCCGCATGCCGAACATTATATACATTCAACTGCAAAGAACACGCAGTATAAATAACGTAAAGAACGACGCTTGTATAGGAGATATTCCGCGCAAGACGAGAAAGAGAAAACAACAAATGAAAAATGAAGTACCACCTGGGAATCGAACCCGGGATCTTCCGATTGCCGGTCAGACGCGATAACCATACACCATGGACTTCACTCTTCAAATGCCGTAATACTCTACATACTCGCAGAAACCAATGCCCCAAGGGGGCACCTCCCGCATGCCGTAACATTATATACATTCAACTGCAAAGAACACGCAGTATAAATAACGTAAAGAACGACGCTGTATAGGAGATATTCCGCGCAAGACGAGAAAGAGAAAACAACAAATGAAAAAATGAAGTACCACCTGGGAATCGAACCCGGGATCTTCCGATTGCCGGTCAGACGCGATAACCACTACACCATGGACTTCACTCTTCCAAATGCCGTAATACCTCTACATACTCGCAGAAACCAATGCCCCAAGGGGGCACCTCCCGCATGCCGTAACATTATATACATTCAACTGCAAAGAACACGCAGTATAAATAACGTAAAGAACGACGCTTGTATAGGAGATATTCCGCGCAAGACGAGAAAGAGAAAACAACAAATGAAAAAATGAAGTACCACCTGGGAATCGAACCCGGGATCTTCCGATTGCCGGTCAGACGCGATAACCACTACACCATGGACTTCACTCTTCCAAATGCCGTAATACCTCTACATACTCGCAGAAACCAATGCCCCAAGGGGGCACCTCCCGCATGCCGTAACATTATATACATTCAACTGCAAAGAACACGCAGTATAAATAACGTAAAGAACGACGCTTGTATAGGAGATATTCCGCGCAAGACGAGAAAGAGAAAACAACAAATGAAAAAATGAAGTACCACCTGGGAATCGAACCCGGGATCTTCCGATTGCCGGTCAGACGCGATAACCTGTCTGACCGGCAATCGGAAGATCCCGGGTTCGATTCCCAGGTGGTACTTCATTTTTCATTTGTTGTTTTCTCTTTCTCGTCTTGCGCGGAATATCTCCTATACAAGCGTCGTTCTTTACGTTATTTATACTGCGTGTTCTTTGCAGTTGAATGTATATAATGTTACGGCATGCGGGAGGTGCCCCCTTGGGGCATTGGTTTCTGCGAGTATGTAGAGGTATTACGGCATTTGGAAGAGTGAAGTCCATGGTGTAGTGGTTATCGCGTCTGACCGGCAATCGGAAGATCCCGGTTCGATTCCCAGGTGGTACTTCATTTTTTCATTTGTTGTTTTCTCTTTCTCGTCTTGCGCGGAATATCTCCTATACAAGCGTCGTTCTTTACGTTATTTATACTGCGTGTTCTTTGCAGTTGAATGTATATAATGTTACGGCATGCGGGAGGTGCCCCCTTGGGGCATTGGTTTCTGCGAGTATGTAGAGGTATTACGGCATTTGGAAGAGTGAAGTCCATGGTGTAGTGGTTATCGCGTCTGACCGGCAATCGGAAGATCCCGGGTTCGATTCCCAGGTGGTACTTCATTTTTTCATTTGTTGTTTTCTCTTTCTCGTCTTGCGCGGAATATCTCCTATACAAGCGTCGTTCTTTACGTTATTTATACTGCGTGTTCTTTGCAGTTGAATGTATATAATGTTACGGCATGCGGGAGGTGCCCCCTTGGGGCATTGGTTTCTGCGAGTATGTAGAGGTATTACGGCATTTGGAAGAGTGAAGTCCATGGTGTAGTGGTTATCGCGTCTGACCGGCAATCGGAAGATCCCGGGTTCGATTCCCAGGTGGTACTTCATTTTTTCATTTGTTGTTTTCTCTTTCTCGTCTTGCGCGGAATATCTCCTATACAAGCGTCGTTCTTTACGATATATATATATATATATATATATAGACTAGTTTCGTATATGCAATTCTTAAATTTACATTTTTTTTACAATATTTTAGATATTACGAATTTACTGACTTTATTTTAGACCACATGATTTTAGCTCAAGGTTAGTCCAGCAGGAAAAGTTGGAAGTGAAGTTTTAAATATTACTAAAATATTACTTTTATCTATCATTTAAAGTATTATGTTTTCACAATTACTGCGAAATAATTGTCTTGAATGCGCGAATCATGATTGTACTTTCACAAAGGCAGAAATCTTTTCGTAAATTTTAATCATAATTTCCTTCATGTAATATTTTACCAACAATTTTTTGAGGGAAACTTACATCCGCTTATCTCCAAGTATACTTACAAATATCACCCTCTACAAGCAGTATGATTTTATGATGTAATTTTATCCAAACTTTTGGTTAAAAATAAATATTCCTAGAGAGTTCTGATGTAATTTCATAGGAATATTCTTTAAAAGGTGTTTAATTACATCAGTATAGGGTGTAAAATGAGTTCATTTTCGGCGAAAACAAATTTCTCCAAAGTTAACATCCGCTTCGAGAGTATCTACCACCTATTAACCCAATTTGCATAGAGAGAATTTTAGTTTCAGTAAAACCGCGCTCCGTATCAAAATTAATTTAGAGAAGTTGTTTTCATTCCTACGTGATTAAAATATACACACGCTCAGATAAATTATTATATATGAATTTTACCTTGGGAAAAACTCAAATTATCATCCACGAAATTGAGAGAACATTTCCCAATCAAATTTTTCAAAGCAATAATTGACTCATTTTCTATACACTTTCCTTTAAACTTTGGCTGAAAATATATATTTAATTTTCGCATTATACCCGACGAATAACGACATAAATTCAACGTTTTAACATTTAAATGCGCGTTTTAATATTGCACGCAACGTTGCAATGTTGCAGGTAGTTGCTAAGCAGTATTTTAAATTAATTTATAAAACGAAATAATAATATATATATATATATGACAGTGAGACTTAAGTTACTTAATCAAAGTTCATAAAAATCTCTTTCGTGTCGCCATATGTCAGAGTGTAAATTAAAAGTTTGTGCGACCAATTTTTATTTATATTAATTTATTCTCGAATTATTCTTGAATTCTTGGATTAATCTTACGCGTAACATTCTTCAAAACGCTTCAATGAATTGTACAGACTTTTCTTTTAAACATTTCCATACCGAGGTCCGTTTGTTGAGGATTATACTATATATATATATATATAATATATATATATACCTTGTAACTTTGTAGATGTTCCGTATGTCAGTGTCGCTTTCTCTTCACTCGGAGGTCAGGCTGGTGGTTCCACCACTAAATCTGGCCTGATGTAGGAGAGAGGTGCTGTCTTGATCTCTCCATCTCACATAGGCAGGCATACCCGGCCCATTCGGGACCGTCCTGAGCCAGGGGTCTAGTCTTCTTTTAAAGTCTTCTATTTTGAAATCACTGGTGTTTTGTGTTTCTCTGGGAACCTGGTTAAATAGTCTTGACCCTCTGACAACCAAGCTATTTTCTGCCTTTCCAATTTTTCAGTGGTTTTTGATGGTTACTGGTAGTGTTGTACTGATTAATCGGAATCGGCCATTTTGGGGGCATCGGCATCGGCCAAATTTAGCCGATTTTCTCACCAATTCTTTGAAATTTTTAAATTTTCATGACAAAACAAAATCAATATTTATAGAAAATTGAACATACCCCCCCCCCCCTACTATTTGTAATAATTTATACTCATTTCAAAGTGTAACTGTATAAAATAAAGTACATTTTCCACTCACAAAAGGGTAAAGCTTAATAAGTTAAGTTACCCATAAAGTTACACGTTCTCTAACTAGCTAATGACTAAATATTATAGACTATTGTAATCGCCTACTCTATATTAATACAAATTCTATATTAAGTTGTTCTTTATAATTTATATATTAAACTATCCTAGGATCACTTTAACATATTGTTTCCCAGTGTATATCACTTTAACATATTGCTTCCCAGTGTTAATCACTTTAACATATTGCTTCCCAATATTTAGGATAAGGAGTACGGTAAAAAATATTCTCTTTAATAAAGTAAAGGCATAAAAAGTAAATCATAACGTTAAAATATTAGATTGAAAGTAAATTTATTAGAATTGTTGCGCTATATGGTCAGTTGGTCACACAAAGTAAAAAATGGATTTCGGAAGAATCGGTCACGCTCACGCCACATCATTTGCCACAAGTACGAGTTGAGTAGCTCCTTTTTGCATCCTTTCATTTTCTTTATATATTTAATGTAGGTTAACTGAATGCCCGGTTAGGTCAACTGTATGCCCTTGACGATTGGTTAGGTTAAGTTGTGATATTTTCGTTAAAACTAACGAAAATATCACGACTTAACCTAACCAATCATCAAAGGCGTACAGTTGACCTAACCGGGCATTCAGTTAACCTACATTAAATATATAAAGAATGCCCGGTTAGGGCATTTATAGCTTTGTTTACGGTCGGTAGGTTATCTCCCAGATTACCAACCTCTTTCTAACTAACCAACCTTTCTCTTTTTAACATATTGCTTCCCAGGAGGGATCACTTTAACATATTGCTTCCCGAATGCTTTGGGAAGCAGTATGTTAAAGTGATCCCTATCTTATTGTTAATTTTATTTTAAGTATTTTAATAATTTTATAAACCCAAGTTATATATCCATTTTTTTCATTCAAATTGTCCACCAGGGACTTGAAATTTTAATGAAAAATTTTGTAGCTGTTGACATTGTCGAAGAAACAAAATACCTTCAACATGAGAAAAAACAGTTACTTTAAGTATTGGTATTCAAGTTATGAAATTAAAATAAAATTATTTTATCATTTTACTGAGCAATAATTCTTTTTCACATCATTTTAGGTACGATATATAACTAACGAGTTCTGGTACCATATATTGTGGAGTGAACTAAGGAAAAGAATTTAAACAAATTTGAAAATTTAAAAATATGAAAATTGAAAGTTTCACGTTGGATTAGTAAAATTTATGAAGGGAATTGATTTTTTTAAATATAGGCAAAGAATCGGTATCGGCACTTTTTCATGGAAACAGTATCGGTATCGACATCGGCTAAATTTTTTAATCGGTACATCACTAGTTACCGGGTTCAGTTTGAAGTTAGGCACTAGTCTTTCTATTATTTTCCATGTGCATGTTATGGCCTCTCTCTCTCTCTCTCTCTCTCTCTCTCTCTCTCTCCTCTCTCTCTCTCTCTCTCTCACGAATATAGATTTAATGTACGTAGTCTTTCCCAGTAATTCTTTGCAGCCATTGATCTTCGTGAAATTTCTTTGAATTTCTTATAGTTTATTAATTTCTTCCTTTTTATATGGGGACATAAAGACTGAGTAGTATTCAAGTTTTGGTATGATCAGTGTTTCAGCAGAGAATCATTACTTTCTTGTCCTTCCTTTTAAAAGTTTTCAGTCACTGTCCTTGATTCTTTCTGCTGTGTTTATCGCTCTTTTATTTTGTATCTCAAATTTCGCGTCATTGGTCATTATAATTCAAATCTTTTGCGTTCGTTCTCCTCTGAATTTCCTGTCTATCCGGACATGATATTCTTCTGTTATTTCTTCCTGTCTTTCATATCTCAAGACCTGAAAATTTTCGGTGTTAAGTTTCATGTTGTCGTCTGACCATCCGTATATTCTGTTTGTGTCCGTCTGTTGGGCTTCTACCTCTTCCGCATTTCTATTTTGTTTCTGCTGATTTTTGTATGATCAGCAAAGAATGCTACTATACTGTTGTTGGTTACTTCATTGTCTGTCTGTTATATATGATAACGATAACGGAAACGTTTATTGGCAGGAAACAAATCCCATAAAAAAGTACAGTATCCATCAAGGTAATAAACGATACAATTAATTAATTAAACAATAAATTTAAAAACAAAAACTACTGCTGTAACAAATAAATAAATTAAGTGAATTTATGTACTGTCCCAATCTATTACAAAATCGAAGTGAGTATTGTCGTAACCATTTAATGCCTTTGGTCCACATAAGTGGACAGTTTTACGCCTGTCACAATGTTGCATATTAATGTCTGACATCTGATTGTTTGACTTTATTATGATATATATTATAAGTATCTCTTGTCCAAATATATGGACAAATTGTGCGCCAATGAGACAAGAGAGTACAGTATTTTTTCTCATTCGGACTATCATACAGCAACCAGAATGCCCTTTGTCCACATATGTGAGCACTGAGCACTTTGTAAGAGTATTTGAAAATATAAAAAAAATAACAAAACCTCAATCAAAATTGTGTAAAGGAGATTAAATTAGTCACATATTAATGGTTTGCCAATTAAAAACAAGGACAGTACTTCAGGCACTAAAGGGTTAATAACTAATCAGTGAGGGAGGTGGGGGGAGGCAGAGAAATCGGCACGGCGCTCAGACCCCATTAACGCAGTCTATTTTGCTAACTTTTGGATTATTATTAAGAGCACCATCGGGAGTCGAACCCCCGACTTCATTTTTCATTTTGCTCACAGGAAAACGGCGTTACCCATTGAGTTACGGAGTCCGTTGTCTTCCAGTATATGTATAGTGGCACTTTATGATCACCACTTTATTGTGCCAAATACTGTATATAGACACCATTTTTATGGTGGCAACTTAGTTACCAGTTTGTAGAGACAGCTTAATTGAGGCAAGTTTATGGAGCGTAATTTTGTATAGGCTATCGATTCTGAACGATAGGTTGACGAGATGCTTAATTAAATAATTAATTCATTGTTTGGGGTCACCAGGTGTTTGTATCAATAATCAAGGAAAGGAATAGACTGAGCTGGTTTTCCTTTTACTTAACAAACAGATAAACGTTCACATTGAATAATATTGAAATTGCTTAAGTTGAATGTGCCATAATACAGTGACTGAATTGCTGGACTTAAATGTTAATTACAATAAAGGACAAATGCACAGTACATAAATTGAAGTTAAATTAGATTATTAAACAGATTGTAAGAGGACTTCAGAATTCTTTAGGGTTGAACGAAATGAAAAAGTAGGCCACAGCATGGGCCTGTTTAAAGAGACGAGACACCTTCCAAAGCTGAGCGACGATTGACTACTTCTGGTTCTTCACTGAAATTTCTCGTGATGCTTCGGTTTTTCGGAACCTGGTCAGTTCCGGCAGGGATAAACCTTAAGGCCTTGTAGTATGAGAAGGTTTCTTACTTAATGGCTGTTTTATTGGTATGAAGCCTTTGAAGCTCGTTTCCGATATCGTGGAAGGGCTTTATGATGCTGACGTCTGTTTAGGCGATTACAAAATTAAGGTGGCACCTGGTATCTGAAAACGTCCGTTTGGGTCATCCTCCGCGACTGCCGAGGGACCTGTTTAGTCGTTAGTCCACATAGGACGAAGATCTGCATATATCTTTATAACCGTGATGAACTGAGCTCTTGGACTTTAATTGAACAGAGTGAGAAAATAGACTTCGTAAGAGCGAACCTTTTATGTTACCATTCGATAAGCACTTGAGAAGTGCATTACCATATCGAGTCTACGAAATTTCTGCAGTAAAACTGTGGACCTATAATGAGGTGCTTTATGTCTCTCTCTCTCTCTCTCTCTCTCTCTCTCTCTCTCTCTCTCTCTCTCTCTCTCTTGTATATATATAGTCAGTGACAAAAAAATTTCTCTCCGGATACTATAAAATATATAGATCCCATTCCTTTATCGCTTTTACAATGTGCTCAGTTCCCATGTCAACTGAAAACCATTCGCGAAGGAAATAATTATTTGTTTTTCTCTTTTATTCCTTTTCCTTTGCAGTAAAGTGGTAAATTTGGCATTTGTATATGACGTATAAAGCAATAGTAGCAACTTTAAATCTTGAATTCAGTAATATTAGGTACTTAAGGTGTAATAATTTAGAAATATTTATAGTTTAATGTATAAAGTTAGTACAAATTTAATTATAAATAAAACGCACGAATATTTACATAAATATTACGAATTTGTAGAAATAAAATAATTTAATCAATGTTCATGAATATTCATATTGCTGACGTTTCAGAAGCAAATGGTGTGAATTACGTTTATAAGAAAACTATCAAAAGGAGCCCTTTTTCGGCACCTTTTGTTTTTTAGTTTATTTAAAATATGTTTTACTAAGACACACCTTTCACTTTAACATAATATCATCTTAGTAATTATTGTTAGAAAATTTCAAATTACACAACGTACAGTAAAATATTAAGACGAGATAATCTACGAGGGTCACTCAATATATTTGCCGCACCTTTTTTTTTCTTTCCAAGTTTCCTCGTAAGTTCCAGAAATTTTGTACACAAGTAGTTACATACCTTTTTTACAAGTTTTTATTTTTCCACATAGTCTCCCTCCTTTCCTACGGCTTTCCTCCACCTCGAAAGAAGGGCCTTTATTCCTTGCTGGTAAAAGTCCGCTGGGTTCTGCTGGAGCCACCTCTTAACCTCCTCAACAACTTCATCGTCACTCTGAAACTTTCTCCCACGAATAGCAGACTTCATTGGCCCAAACAAATGGAAGTCTGAAGGTGCCAGATCCGGGCTGTATGGAGGGTGGGGTAGCACAGTGAAGCGCATTTTTGTGATGACCTCTCTTGTTTGCAAACTGTTGTGTGGTCTTGCGTTATCGTGCAAAAGAAGGACATCTTCCAGTTTTCTCTCCGGTCGAACTCGCTTTATATGTCTCTGAAGTCTCTGTAAGGTAGCAATATATGCCTCTGAGTTGATTGTTTGTCCTTTCTTCATAATGTCCACCAGAATCACCCCTTTCATATCCCAGAAGATGGTGGCCATAACCTTTCCTGGAGAGGGAGCCATTTTGAACTTTTTCTTGCGTGGGGAGTCTGCGTGATGCCACTCCATGGATTGGCGTTTTGCTTCAGGTTCAAAGTGGTGTACCCAAGTCTCATCCCCAGTCACAGTTCGTGAAAGGAAGTTATCCCCTTCTGTCTCATATCGAACCAACGACTCAGAAGCAATCTTCAGTCAGTTGGCGAGGAACAAACCGTGAACACACTTTTGAGTATCCCAGTTGCGGAATTATCGTATTCACACTTCCTTCACTAATTCCTAGCTCCAGTGATAGCTCCTTGTATGTGACGCGCCGATTTGATCGAATGGCTCTCCCCCTCTCCGATGATCTCGCATGTTTAGACTAACGTCCAACTGTGCTTCGATCAACAACAGTTTCTCCGTAAACGTTTTGTAGACGTTTGTGAATATTTCCAAATGTTTCCTTCTCTGCGATTAAGAACTCGATAACAGCTCTCTGTTTACGACGCACATCACTGTCAGACGCCATTTTCGAAACTGCGTTAACCATCGGTTTTATACATGAACGTTTAAAAGCGGTCTTATACAAGGAGGAGAGGTTCAAACTGGAAAAATCCGGTTATGTGAGGCGCAGGAAGTTCAAACTTACGGCCCAAAAGACATTTGAGCCCCATGGCCTATTATTTAGCTAAGAAAAAAGGGTGGGGAAAAATATATTGAGTGCCCCTAGTATGTCAGTTATTATTTTTTATCGGTTACAACGTCAAAGGTCGTATGATAGGAGGGACCTATGACCAAACCTGCATTCAGAACAAAGGATGGCTACGGAATCGGAAAAGAGTACATTGGCCTACCATTCAACCACTTAGCAGACTGAATAGCGCTTCACTTCGCTGATCTCACTGGAAGAGACTCGAAGACGTGGGTAAGCCAGTTATGCTTCCCAATTTAAAATATATCGACACATTTATTATATGATGCACTTCAGTAGTATAAAGAAATCCAAAATGGTTTTCAGTTGCCATGGGAACTGAACACATTGTAAAAACGATAAAAAAATGGGATATATATATTTTTTAATAATAATAATATCCGGAGGACAACACTTTTGTCACCAACTATATATATATATATATATATATATATATATATATATATATATATGTGTGTGTGTGTGTGTATATTTTGCTTTATAACAATTTGTATAAATTAAATAGGTAAATTGCTAAAAAAAATTAGATTATAAATAATTAGTTGGTAAAACAATAAATGGATGAGCGAGGATGAACCAACGAAGTTTTTCTTATGCGAATTTATTTTGGTTTTAATGTTAATCCTTATAATTAGAATTGAAAAAAATTACTTTGCCTCGGTGGTGTAATAGTTAGCATCGAATCGGGCGGGCGACGGGCAGCAAAACCCAGCTGTTCATCCTTTCACGCAATAAAAATTGGTTGGTAGATAAATGGGTACCCTGGATAGCCTAGTGGTTAAGACGCTGGGCTGCTGCTGCTGCTGCTGCTGCTGATCGGGAGGTCGTGAGACCGAGTCCGGGCGAGGAATTCGTAATTTCTGACCGCTCGTGATGGGGCTTGGTTCGGATTCCACGTTAAACTGCAAGTCTAAGGTGGAGTGACGAGCTTGACCTTCATCGGAATGAGCAATTCGAGCGGAAGTAAAACGAAGGTTAACCAAGGTTAATATTTAATAAAAATAATTATATAATTATATAAATAAATAGGAAACTTTTAATTTATTTATAATTGCTAATTTTAACTTCCTTCATACTTGATCCGAATGCCAGGATACAAGGGTATATATATCATATATACTGTATATATATATGTATATATATACACTGTATATATATATATATATATATATATATATATATTATAATACACACACACACACACACACACACACACACACCACACACACGAGGGGGATTGAAGGATTGGGGGAGTAGTAGTTGGGGAAGGCTTGTTTGCTATTACAGCTGGGAAGAACAAAAATTTGTTCACTTTTAAAATGGATGTAAATACAGATATTTGAATAGTTTATAAGTAGTGAAAAACAAATTTGTGTATTTTTAGACTAAAAAATTACTCTTTTCTTTTCATTCGTTTTTATTATTTTCACTTAATTCTTTTGAAGACTTTTTAGTCTTCATTTGAACATTTTGGTCTTCAAAACTGAAATTGAATTGAATTTGTAAAGATAATAATAATAATATAATAATAATAATAATATTATTAATAATAATGAACGAACATCTTGTACTTGTATACCACTTAATTTTTCTGTACAGTATTAAAGTATTAAAGTATTGTTTTTTTTTACATTACTTTCAATGTAAATTGTTTTATTCGTACGAACGATTTTTATTTTTAAATTTAATGAAAAACGAACTGCAGTATTAGGATTGAATTTCTGAATTTCTTGTATAACTATATTGTAAAGCGTCCGTGAAGGTTGTTTTTTTTTTTTTCCTCCTTCTTCTTCTTCTTTTTGAGTTCGGTGATATTTTTGTTTAAATTCTTGTGGTTTAATTTACCGCGCGGTTTAGGCAAAGCTTTTAGTGTTTTTTTGTCTCATCAGGAAACGAAAGAAAAAACTATTATTTTTTGGGGATTTTACGTTCTATTCAAATAATTAGTTCTTGCATGCGCATATTTATTGACTGTGAAGGAAATTTGTAGGTAAAGTTAAGACCGAGTTTATTAAATCAAAATCGTTGAAACAGCGAGCTGAAGGCAACTTTTAAGACCATTTTAGGAATTGATCAAAAGACTCGTATATACAGTAATTCATGTTCAAAGAATCCTGTCATTAAACTCCATGTCCTTTACCAATATTATACTTAGTTATATATATATATATATATATATATATATTTATTTTTTCATTTGTTTCGTTCTCTCTCTCTCATCTTGCGCGGAATATTCTCCTATACAAGCGTCGTTCTTTACGTTAATTATACTGCGTGTTTGCAGTTTATATGTATATATATATATATATATATATATATATATATATCGGTAAGATACAGAGACTTTCACCACATGGACTTTTTGAATCGATTGTAAAAACTTTTGAATGCGAGACGTTTCATGTATAGACGTTATATAAATATTTTAAAACGCATAATTTATATATAAAAAAAAACGAACGTATAACATCGATTCTTATTAAAATTTAATGCAATTTTTCTAAAGTGTTTCTTTTAAAACTGAAATTACAAATAATCCTTCAATTTATTTTTTTCTCGCGTCCACAATCGAGCAGAGATTTTTTTTCCATCCCGGATTTGAACGCGTGACGATACGGGTCTCATCACCAGAGAGCGAAATATTTCTCATTAAACTCCATCCAAATTACTTTTCTTCACAAAGATCAAATGTCATTTCACGGAATTGATTTTTTTTTTTTTTTTTTTGCTTTATTTACTTTGAACAATCATAATTCTGAAACTGGATAAATTGAATCTGTCAGATGCGCGAAAACCGTTTTTCAATTTATGAGTTACGAATGTTGTCGCCGCGCCATCTTCTTTTTTCAGTCCAATTACGAAACTATTTTTTTACATTCCAAACAAATGAGGTTTCTTTAGTCTGATTTGTGGTTATTTTAAAAAATAGATTTGATGTAAACGTTCTTTTTTAGCGGGGGGGAGGGGGGGAATCATAATGATTGTTTTTTTTTTTTTTCACAAAAGGAGAGTTAATTTTTTTAAATTTTAACTTAGTTTTTTATATAGATATAAAGGGTGGCGCAAAAGTCGCGCATCATAGGAATTTTCAGTGTTGTCTATAATACAGGGTGTACATAAAGTCAGGATCTATTTTTGTGAAGCACTTGGAAATTATATGGAATTCAATCATAAAATGATAAAGTGGTAACATTTATTAAATAATTAAGAGTAGGATTCGACGTGACGCCCATCAGTATCCCTGCACAGCTCAAATCGTTCCGCAGCATTTCTAAACACATTCTGGAGCATTTGCGGGGTTATGTTATCTGCAGCAGTTCGTATACGTGTACGTAAGTTTTCAAGACTCGTAATCTTCGTCTGATAGACGTGCGATTTGATAAAGCCCCATGCAAAGAAATCTAAAGGGGTTAAATCTGGTGATCTCGCTGGCCAAGGTCTGTTGCTTCCGCGTCCGATCCAGCGATTTGGAAAACGCCCATTTAGATAATCCTGAACAATTTTGGCATAGTGACAAGGAGCACCATCATGTTGATAGACGACGGTACTAACAATCCTATCCCCAATCAGCTGAGGTTCAAGGAATTGCTGCAACATGTCCAGATAAATAAGCCCCGAAACTGTAGCTTCAGCAAGGAAAAAAGGACAATAAACCTTAGATTTTGTTAAACCCATCCAGACATTAACTTTAGGTGAGTCTCTTTCCCAATTTTGGACGAAATCATTCGGTCTTTCATCTGCCCAAATTCGACAGTTATGGCGATTTACTTTTCCACACGTATGGAAAGTGGCTTCATCACTAAAGAGAATGTTGTCCATTAAATTATCACTCCAGATTTGTTCTACGAGATCAGCACACACAGCACTTCGTCGAGAGAAATCTTCCTCATGTAAATCATGTAAAACCTGCAAATGATAGCTTTTCTTCTGCAAATTAACTTTCAGAATTTTGTGCACAGATGACGTCGGGAGGCCGAGTCTGTGTGATGCAGCACGAACGGACGTACGTGGCTCCTCAGTGATAATTCCGCGTACTGCATTCACGGTAAGATCTGACATACACGGTCGTCCTGATCTTGCTTCATCATTTACAGATCCCGTTCGTTTAAATTTGTTCACCAATTTTCGTATTGTCTTGTCTATTGGCCTCGGCTTATGAAATCTCCTTCTAAACTTCTCTCTGATGTCATTGTATTTCTTTCCCTCGATTCGCCAAATTACTATTGCCACACGCTCTTCTGTATTCATTCTAAGGGCTTCTGAAAAGAAAAATAGAAAAAATAATTATTTCACAAAAATAGATCCTGACTTTATGTACACCCTGTATATTATTTTTTTTCTTTTAGGTAGGGGATGGCTGCGAAATTAACAATAGACGAGAGGGTGAGCTTGGTTTTGTGTATGGAATATTAATTATTTTTTATTTAAAGTTTTAAATTTAAAGGGTTCATTTTGAATACTACGTAAAGTATGTCCATTGTTTTTAATGCTTCGATTTTATATATATATATATATATATATATATATATATATATCGTAAAGAACGACGCTTGTATAGGAGATATTCCGCGCAAGACGAGAGAAGAAAACGGAACAAATGAAAAATGAGGTAACCACCTGGGAATCGAACCCGGGATCTTCCGATTGCCGGTCAGACGCGATACCATTACACCATGGACCTCACTCTTCCAAATGCCGTAATTCTTCTACATACTCGCAGAAACCAATGCCCCAAGGGGGCACCTCCCGCATGCCGTAACATTATATACATTCAACTGCAAAGAACACGCAGTATAAATAACGTAAAGAACGACGCTTGTATAGGAGATATTCCGCGCAAGACGAGAGAGAGAAAACGGAACAAATGAAAAAATGAGGTAACCACCTGGGAATCGAACCCGGGATCTTCCGATTGCCGGTCAGACGCGATACCATTACACCATGGACCTCACTCTTCCAAATGCCGTAATTCTTCTACATACTCGCAGAAACCAATGCCCCAAGGGGCACCTCCCGCATGCCGTAACATTATATACATTCAACTGCAAAGAACACGCAGTATAAATAACGTAAAGAACGACGCTTGTATAGGAGATATTCCGCGCAAGACGAGAGAGAGAAAACGGAACAAATGAAAAAATGAGGTAACCACCTGGGAATCGAACCCGGGATCTTCCGATTGCCGGTCAGACGCGATACCATTACACCATGGACCTCACTCTTCCAAATGCCGTAATTCTTCTACATA
>JAJOZX010001708.1:237500-300000 GCA_023014485.1 Bathynomus jamesi
TCGCAAACCAGGGGTTAAGAACCACTGCTGTAAATGAGGGATCAATGAGTGGAATGTAAGTGGAATTCCGTTCAATAGATGGCGCCTCAGGTTCATATAGTTTGGTTTGGCATCATTTAACTATTTTTAAAGTTGATAACCTTTATTAAATCTTCAATAAGCATGCTTGTACACTGGGAGACCCAGAAACATCTTTTATGCAATTAAAATAATAGGGGTGGCAAATAATGATTGTCCCTCCCTGCACAGATGAAACTAATAGAGGTACAAAAAACTGATTGTTGCATCTTTTAGACAATTTAATTCTACGTCTAAACAAAACCACTCAATAGTTGGTGTTGCCTCCTTGTGCTTGGCGGACGGCTTCAAGTCGGCAAGGGTTTGCTATATAAATTAACAAAAGGGTCTTACATGATCACGAAATTATAGAAGGAATTCTCTCGAAAAGTTCATTGTTCATAAAATATCATACCATATGATTCTCTCTCTCTCTCTCTCTGTGTGTGTGTGTGTGTGTGTGTGTGTGTGTGTGTGTGTGTGTGTGTGTGTGTTTTTTGAAAAGTTACGCACTGGTAAACAACTTATCATAAGTTTCGGTTTGCCTTTTCACTAAGTAAAAGGAAAACAACGATATGAAAATGCAACAATTTAAAGACATTGTCGATAGACTAGAAAAGAAAACTGACCCGCTAACGACCAAGTTTAAACAACTAGCATCTGCAGTATCCCCGGGTGCAGGGGCAATGGGTACTGTCGAATATAGCAACTTAAGTCGTAAGATCGTTAGAGTAGAACAGGAATTAACTTTGTTAACCAATAAATTCGAAAGTAATTCACAAGAACGTGCAACCATTCCTTGAAAAGCGGAATTTACAAAGCGCCGAGAGATAAACTCCGATCGGTCGTGGAGTGCGTTGGGAAGTAAATCGGGGCGGAGCACAAATGAAGGGAACTCAGACCTCTGACAAACGAGTCTATTCAAGTGGTGGCGAATGATTTGGTTCGTATAGAGATATCCGAAAATGAGTCCATCTCAGAAATACCGTCGAGAAACGAAAGCATGCGAGAATGGCTCAGCTCTCTTTAAACACCCTAAAAGGTCGTCCTATTAGGAACAAGTTTGATACACTTAAAGCTGGTTAGTAGCGGTAACCGAAAGTTGGATACAAGAGACTTCGAAGGAGAGTTTCGGCTTAATGGGTACAGAATGTTTCCTGCAGAGAGAGGGGGACGTGTGGTTCTTTACTTTAGGGATCAGTAGCATGACCGCAAAATGTTAGAGTGCAATTGCGATGCAATGTTGATCAATTGTTGCAAATGGGGGAGGGGTTGGCACCTGGGGCGGCACCCAAAAAAAGGGTGATTAGCTCCAAGCTGCATGAAGGGGGGATTCGGGTTTTATTCCCCCCAAGCCTAACCTAGGAAGATGGCCTAAGGGAGAAGGAGAGATGTTCTTGCAGGCATATCTCGACGCATACTGGTCCTCTCCACCTCAGCAGCTGGCTTAGAAGTCTTAATCTGGCTTAATTTGGATTAATTTGGCTTAATCTGGCTTAGAAGGCGTAATTGGCTTAGAATGCTTAATCTGGCTTAGAAGGCGTAACCAGCCATTTGGGGTAGTGTATACATATATATATTTATTGAAGCACACATGCATTCGTTTATATATTCCTATCATCCCAGTTATTTCTATCGTTTAATATCGTGTATATATATATATATATATATATATATATATATATATATATATATATATATATACCCAGGAAAGCACTTGTTTCAATTAATATAGTTTATTGAATAATAAAACACAACTATATTATTCTGTTTATTTAGTCGAATTATTTAACATGGAAATAATTTAACATACATTTATTCGAAATATATAGGATGTAAATATACAATCAAAATAATAATAATAGTAAAAGAAGAATTCTATACAGCAAAAAATACACTTAGATATATATGTATACAGAATCATAAATAATAATAGTACAGGCGAAATCTATATACACGTTTAATATATGTACGCACAAATACACACTTATATATAAACTTCAAGAAATAATGCAGGAGAATTCCAATACTTAGATTATATATATATATATATATATATATATATATACGTGCTTTATGTTCAACTGCGTTTAATTAAAACTAAACTCGCGTGTGATCGAGTCTACAGTTACATCCTCGTTGCTTTGTACTATGCAATAAATATGATTTAACATTATTTCACCACTCAAAGTATGCGGGTGTCTATTTTCGATGTAAAGGGCTTTCAACTCGTTTAACACTATTTTTGTACTCACTTTACAATTGGGTGGGAAGTTATCACTCTCTTTAAACATGGATATAATACATTCAAAAGCACGCACAAATGAGGTGTCATTTACCACAACATCATTATTAAATTCAAGTTTATAAACACTCCTTTTCAAACGAGGGTTTATTCTTTCCAATCCGAGCTTTTCAACTGTGAATTCTTCTTCACAACGCATATCGGCAATTGAAATAATCTTCTAAGTCGTGCCGACAGCTGCTCGTTATATAAAGAAATAGCTCTTCATGGCTAACAGTGTACGTGAGCTCAGCCCTGTACCGCCCAAGTCCTCTGTACCAAAGTTTAAGATATTTCGAAATACGCCTCCAGTTCCAGGCCATTCTCGCCTTGTTCAGTCCTACACTCGGTAAACCGTCGAGCAGAGCGGTGTATGCGTATTCAAGAACCGTGTCAAAATAAAGCATATCAGCAACACGTGCGTCTAATATAGGCTTTAGCTTGCGGAAACCGACGATTTCAAACATTCTGTCGAGGATGAAGCGGTTTCGAATGGAACAAGGACGTTATTATTAGACGCATTCTTCCACATCAACCATATATCAATGCATGGCTGGTCGCGATTTATACACAACGTATAAATAATGGCATATGAGGGTGCATCATTAATCTGCTCTCTTCTTGTGCCTACACCTGCAAATATTTCATAACGATCCTCGCCCCACTTCTCAACTATCACGAAGATTCTGTTCATCTCCTCAACACTTAAATGAATAACATTCCGTTTACCGAAGTTTGATTGTCTACAAATCGTTTCAAGTACATAATTAACAGCGCCTGTTTTACGCCTGAACACACGCACAGCCACGTCGTATACAGCATTGAGGATCTGCTTAACGGAAGCTCCATCGTTTTCTATTGTGAGGAGTGTACGTCCAGTCGGGTCAAGTTCTGAGGTGACGATGAGCTGCAGGTGCGCAGTTTGGCTCTGCGGGAGGTGTTGGGGGATGAGTTACACGGGGAGCGTCATACTAAGCGTTAGTGATTCGTGCGTGGGGTTGTTCCAACATGGAAGAATTATGTGAATACTTGTATCCCACTATGCCGGGTAATCAGAATTTAACGACACATGAAGTAATATCGACTTTAACGTTTTACCGGAACCATATATCTTCGTCCATTTTCTCCTCACATTAACACTCCGGCGCTCTATTTGAGAGAAACATGTGCTCGTATCTGTCCTTTTTGCTTAGCAAGCGATACTCATCCTTAAACTCTATTGAAAACTCGCACGAGCCTTTAGCCACAATCTCACTGCGAACCTCATGATATATATGAACGTAATGATAAAAATATTTTAGACTGTCCATGATAACAAGATTTATATTCTCAGACGCAGGGTATGCGTACTCGGTGTGATGTAACATGACATAATACCACTTGTCACACCATTCATCAACAAGGCTCACTACCCATACCCGTTGCTTCTCTTCTGCACGTAATGCTTCTTTCACTTCGCGGTGTAGGTGCGCCTTTGCACAGTTTAGTCCTATGACGTAGTCCATTACATCGTTTGAGCCACGAAACCCCGGAATGCTCTCGACAGAATATTCGTAGAGTATTTGGACCTCCTGCTACTCACGCTTCGCTCGGTCCAATATGGCCTTAAAAGCCTCAAAGGAGGTAGCACTAGGGATTCTTTCAATACACAATATCTAGTCTTATTCGCGCAACGTAGAGATGTATCACAAATTGTGGCATTAGCTAATCAAATGTTCCCGAATCGGCGTATGGAGTTTTCGGACGTTTATAAAGAAGCTACAAGTCAACGTTACGGATATTTGCTTTGTGACCTTCACCCGCGAAACACGTTTAAAGTGCTTCTAAGAACGAATATATTCCCAAACGAACCTGAAACGGTGTATATTCCAGAATGACAAAGCGGCTAAAGAAATACTATGAATGAATAAAAATCTATCATCGACTGCCCCGGCATTGCAACAGATGTTTGTTAAAAATATTGACTCCGACTTTTTAAAATGCATCTGTGAAATCTGTCTTAATTTTATAAAATGTAATGTACCAATGAACCCCCTCAGAAGGCTCGCCTACGTCGTTACAAGAACATGATACGCACACTAGTTCGTAAAAGTCAAACTGTGGGGACGAAAAAACGAATTATTGCACAAAGAGGGGGTTCATTCCTTCCCATCTTATTTTCAGTTTGGGGACCTTTACTGGCTAGTTTAATATAATGAAAAAGTAGTCTGATTCCACACGAGGTGTATGCTTCACTGCAAAGCTCAAAGAGTCCAAATACGGTTCTAGAACCCCGTAAAAGCGAGCTTAAAAGAATGGAAGGCGAATTGTTAGACCTATTAAACAGTGAAAAGTCACCTGAAGAGAAAATAATCTTATACCAAGAAGCTCTGCAGAAATTTCTTCATGAATATGAAAATTATAAGAATCCGACAGTGGTCCCCGTAGTTATTAGGCACAGCGCAGACGACGCTGAGCATAGAGGCATAGGACCTGGAGGCGAGGCTAGAGACGACGAGACAAAGAACAACGGAGCGACCCCACAACATATCGAGCATGTATTAAAAAGTAGTCTCCCACATACATTGCGGAATAAAGGCTTAAGTCTTTATAAGCCATTGAGTGAGGATTCCATTATAAACTGAACCGATACAGGTGAGGTTGTTGTTGAAGGAACAAAGGTACAGGGATCGAATATCGTTGACATCGTCCATGACCTTGTGAGAAAGTGGGATAGGCCCTCACCAGCACGATGAAAACATATTAAAACAAGACTGCAACAAATAAATGTGCCCAAAACATTGATAGGCAATCTGAACAGGTTAAAAGACCTAGGACAAGCCACGCGTGTCCCACAACAGAACACGCCTTCGCCTCGGTAGCATCTCTGAAGAGGAGGAAGGAGAGGCCAATGAGTGGCGATCAACCCTACCCGAGCGCCTCTAAAATATGCAAATGGCTAACATATTAAGAAAACGTTTTTATGACATTCCTAGCCCAGCCTCCTACGGCGGCGTTGGTTCACATAAGAAACGAACCCGCTCAGAATCCGAGCTTAATGGTCGACCCCCATTGCCATCAAAACGAGGCCAACCACTTCGCCCACAAACACCAGTATCCACACGGCCACCCCCAGCTCCGTATAATCTAAAATGTAGAAATGAATAAAATCGTCCCCCTTATAATTTTCCAAATTATCTACTCTTGTAGCCCTAGCATTAAAATTTCTACCGGAGTTGTTATAGAAAAGCTTGCAGAAGGTAAATTTTTGAAAGGACACGCGGACCTTTTTATCAATTTGCAACCCCCTACTAGAATTAAAATCAATCTCCTTCAGATAAAAACCCAATTAAAAACGTTTGAAAGTAAAGTTCAGGGTTCTGTTAAAAATATCCCGGGAAAAGACCAGATTAGTCGCGTTCTGTTAGAAAATACATTCGAAAATATTCAAACTATAACACGCACCCTATCAAAAATATTAGCATTACCTTGGATACAAACTGGAACTCAAAACTCGGAAAAATTTACTCAAAGAAATAAAAGGGGACTGATAGATATAGGAGGAAAAATATTCAAGGGTTTATTCGGATTAGCAACCGAAGAAGATATTAAAAGAATTGAACTCAAATTGAATCTTTTCGCGCGAAATCGGCAATATAATGGACACATGTTAGAACAAACTATTAGGTCACTACACGAAAACAATCGCTTCCTCCACGCCCTTTCGGACAGATTCACATACCTTGAATCCCTGTTAGCTCAATACAAAGAACACAAAAAATATCTAGTATTAATAGAAATAATTAACCAACAAGTAACCCTAATCGATAAATATTTACAGCAAATAATTACCATTCATTCCAAGGTTTTGCGTGCAACCCAGCTAGCCCATAGAAAAATCACTCTTTCCACACTAATACCATGGGAAACACTTCAGTCCTTGGTTCACACCGCCCAGACACAATTAAAATTATCACCCATATTCCCACTCAACCATACCAATTACCCCCAATTTCTAGAATACACCTGGACTGTACATGGATCACGCCCCAATACGTACCTCATAATTGTACCATTTTTCGATGCACTCACTTATGACGTATATAAATTTCATTCTTTCCCAACACCCTACCAAAACAATTCTAATCTCTATCGATTGTATCTACCCACAGTACCACCTTACCTTTTCCTCACCAAAGATCTGTCAGCATATTCTCTGATGTCAGATAGCGACGTCCCCATTGCAGATTCCTGCAAACAAATAAACAATTCGTTTGCCCTCCACTCAAACCAGTCATTCTTCCAACTACTAGGTCTTCCTTTATCGACTTAATTCGTGACCGTCATGCCCCGGTATGTTCGTTTACAAAATTTCATTCCTCTAAAACCGTCCAACTTCGAATTGGACCAGACATCTGGGTTTCTTTCGCGAAAAGACTACAGCTACTTTCGAGTGTCCATCAAATTATTCCCTCATCACAATACCTATGGTTATTCGGCTACCAATTGGTTGCTCCTTGCGTTCAAAAACCTTCCAAATATACAACCCTGACAAGGTTACTATTAATGACTCATACCCCTTCCCGTGGCAAATTAAATTTAAACCCGTCATAGAGATCTTAAATCTCTCCATGAAACCTATAACCATCCTACCCGAACTACATGCCCCTGAATGGAATGATCAATTGAGTCGGTTTAATATTTCGGATGATAACCAAAATAACCTCTTACAAATACTACAACCTGTAACAAATTTTTCAACATCTGCCGTTAGTATCATTACTGTATGTGCTATTATCCTCGGTATATTTGTGATAAAAAGATCGTTCATAGAACAAAGGAAAACAAGAGACACCGAACGACGTGAAACTATTTATGCACGACCAAGAGTGCGTACCCAGACCACGTGAACTAGACTTAATCACCCGACTTATCTACAGATCTACAGAAGTTAAGGCTAACAAAGACCCTAAGATCCACTCTAAGGTTAGCCCGAGAGAAAGGAAAGAGTAGGGGGTTAAGAGAAGAGAATAAGGGGTTAAGTAAGTAGCAACACCTATCACTCGTGGGTTAACATTCATTCAGAAAAAGAGAAAAAAGACTCCATCACCATCCGCCGGCCACTGCCGACAAGGCGGAAAAATAGTCGAAGAGAATAGGAAAGGGGTGAAAGATGAAAAGAAGTAAAATAAGAACGCTTACAAACCATGCAAACACAGTCTTAACTCACTGTCATACCATGCAAACTACAGACATGCAAGTAAAGAGAGTTACAGACATGCAAGTAAGAAGAGGATAAGAAAAAAAAAAAGTAGGTAAAGTTAAACAAAAAGTGGGTTAGTTTACGCTACGAGCTACATCTACGTTCGTGTTGGTCTAATTTTTTTTTATAATAATTTTTTTTGCTGGCATATCACACACTGGCATGTCACAAGCTGGCATTAGACGTCAACAGACTCATCCCCGATTACGACCCCCAGAGCTCCTGTTGCCAATTTTTTTTTTAATTTTAAACAACGTTAATATTTATAAAATGTCTATCTAGACAGTTTTTAAACACATTAACGCTGGTAGAGTTCACGACGGGCGCGGGAAGATTATTCCATTTATCAATTACTTTAAACGTAAAGAAGTTTTTAGCGATATTAGTAATGAAACGTCTGCCATGCAACTTAAATCCGTTATTACGAGTATTGCTATTATCGAAAGTGAACAGTTTGTCAAAATTTGTTATCGATGTTATTAACGATTTTGAAAACTTCAATAAGCTCCCCACTTAATCTCCTAGTTCGAGTGAATGCAAGTCTAACTCTTTAATCCTATCTTCATAAGGCTTGTTGCGCAATGACGGAATTAGTTTCGTGGCACGACGCTGAACCCTTTCTAACCTATCAATATCCTCACGCAAATACGGGCACCAAAACTGAACGGCATATTCTAAATGAGGCCTGACTAGGGACTTGTAAAGGGGTAATATAATATCCTTCGATTTAAATTCAAAATTACGCGCTATGAAGCCTACCATCCTATTAGTTTTTGCACAAGACTCCAGGCACTGGTTCCTAACTTTTAAATCCTTAGATACGCGTACGCCTAAATCAACTTCCTCGTCAACGCTCGCTAACTCTCTATCATCCATCGTGTACTTGTAATTATTGTTACGAGAACCTATATGCAAAACTTTACATTTGTCTACGTTAAATTGCATCTGCCACTTATCCGTCCACTCCATAATCCTACTTACATCGTCTTGGAGCCTATTTCTATCGTCCTCGTTAACAACCTTACCGCCTATTTTAGTATCGTCCGCGAATTTTGACACGTTACTAGTCAATACTACATCTACGTCGTTAATGTAAATTACGAATAGCAATGGGCCTAACACTGAACCCTGTGGGACACCGCTACCTACATCCAACCACCCAGATTCACTACCATTAACAACGACCCTCTGTCTCCTAGCACGAAGCCATTCCTCTAATCAGTTAGCTACCTGACCGCATATACCGTGCGCTTTAACCTTCGCGATTAATCTTCTATGCGGAACTGTATCGAACGCCTTTTTAAAATCTAAATAAATAACGTCAGCCGCTCTATGCCTATCGTATTCGCGCACTATTTCGTTATAAAATTCTAACAAATTAGTTAAACAAGATCTATGGCGTCGAAACCCATGCTGACTACTATTAATCAAATCTTTACTTTCTAAGTGATCGATTACACAAATTAGTTAAACAAGAGATATGGCGTCGAAACCCATGCTGACTACTATTAATCAAATCTTGACTCTAAGTGATCGATTACACAGGTCAACAAAAAAAAAAATTTTTTTCGTTGCCAAGGAAATTCGTACGAATTTAGGGTATTTTGGGGTTGCTGAATTCCAAAATGAAAGTAGTTTTTCCGATTTGGCTCTAGTTCTTGAGATAATAAATACCCTCAATTAATAGGAAACGTAACCATAACGCGTGCATATGGGAAACTACCGGAACATTCTAGATGGTGAGACCGAATAAAATGCCATTATGTATTTCATGTGTTTACTTTTGTATGATTTGAGACAATTTCAATGCGATTTGTAAGTAGGCTCTGCCTGAACATTAAATTTTTTGCATTTTTACGTGTTTCAATGGGGTACCAATTATCTCATAAATTAGAGCCAATCTAGCAAAACCGATGTCATATTCGGAATCAGCACCACAAAGTTACCCCAAAATCACTAATATGATTGGCAATAAAATGAGTGTTGACCAGTGTTATACGATCCCTAACTACAGATTCCAAAAGTTTACCGACAACTGACGTTAAGCTAATGGGTCTATAATTGCTAGCTACTGTGCGGTCGCCTTTTTTAAAAATGGGCGTGACGTTAGCTAATTTGAAGTCTTCAGGAATAATCCCCGTTTCGAGTGACTGATTAAAAATCTTCGTTAAGGGGCCTACAATAACCGTCTTTCAAATCTTTCAAATGTCTGGGATAAAAAGCGTCAGGGCCTGGAGCCTTGCTAACTTTTAGCGTATCGATATAATGCGCAATCTCACCCTCGTAAACAATGTTCCCTCTAAGCAATGTTCCCTCTAATTTTTTTTAGTCCGTGTGCGCAAGAAATTTTCGTTGTGCATACATTTAGATTCATGGTGAAAAATTGTGCAAACTTTTCTGAGCTCTATTATCTTCAAAATTAAATATATATAAATATTAAATACTTAATAAATATTATTTCCATAAGGTAATAGCTTGATCATTACGGTACTATTAAATGGATATTAAAAAACTGTTTACAATATTATATATTCTTAAAAAAAAACATTTATCCATTCTAAAAATATGAATAAAATAAAAAGTAGTAAAATAAAATTCAACAAAATAAATAAAATAAAAATAACTAAATGAAAATGACTATTTTAGTTATCATTTCTCAAAACAATTTTTAGCATTTAGCAATTTAAAATAGACTATCAAGATTAATACATAATTTCATCCATTCACAAAATAGGAATTATGAGATAATTACTATTCGTTTTTATGCAAAAATAAGAAAGAGAAGGTTTATATTCAATGCGTTAATGTATAAAAGAAAAAATGCAAATACATAGAGTAAAAAAAATCCGTATTGCTTAATTGCGCGGACGTCAGCGAAGTCGGGCGGAAGGGGTTAATACTTAAAAGAACGACTATAGAGTATGTTGATGCAAATGGTCAGACCTTGTGTGACGGTATACTTTTTAAATTACTTCATTTACTGTCGTGACTCATGATACGCTTGAGCCTGTGCGCATCTTATTTTGCTGTGTGCGCGGGTTTCACAACGCGTGTGCGCGCGCACACGCGTTGTGAAACCCGCGCACACAGCAAAATAAAATGCGCACAGGTTCAAGCGTATCATGAGTCACGACAGTAAATGAAGTAATTTCAAAAATATACCGTCACACAAGGTCTGACCATTTGCATCAACATACTCAATAGTCGCTCTTTTAAGTATTAACCCCTTCCGCCCGACTTCGCCGACGTCCGCGCAATTACGCAATATGGATTTTTTTTACTCTATTTATTTGCATTTTTTTTTCTTTTATACGTTAACGCATTGAATATAAACCTTCTCTTTCTTATTTTTGCATAAAAACGAATAGTAATTATCTCATAATTCATACAAAATAAAATGTTTTTATTTTATTCCTATTTTGTGAATGGATAAAATCCTGTATTAATCTTGATAGTCTATTTTAAATTGCTAAATGCTAAAAATTGTTTGGAGAAATGATAACTAAAATAGTCATTTTCAATTAATGTTATTTTTATTTTATTTCTTTATTTTGTTGAATTTTATTTTACTATTTTTTATTTTATTCATATTTTTAGAATGGATAAAATATTTTCTTTTTTAAGAATATATAATATTGTAAACAGGTTTTTAATAGCCATTTAATAGTACAGTAATGATCAAGCTATCACCTTATGGAAATAATATTTATTAAGTATTTAATATTTATATCAGGTCATCCCATAAGTAATGTCGTTTTTTAGATCGGAATTTGAAGGACAAAAAAAAACTCAACTGTAATTTTTTAATCTAGTATATATTTTCCATCGGAATCAATGACACTCCGCCAACGTCCTACAAGCTTTTCAATGCCATGTTTATAAAATTCAAGCGGTTTTGAGGCAAAAAACGTACAAAGACTGGTGTGCAGGTCATCTAAAGAAATATACTGTTTCTCGTCAAGATAGTTTTGCAGACTCCTGAAGAGATGATAATCTGAAGGCGCAAGGTCTGGAGGATGTGGAAGTTTTTCCCACCCAAGCTCCTCAATTTTTGCAGAAGTGATCCGAGCGGTATGAGAACGTGCTTTGTCGTGGTGGAACACGATTCCTTTCCGATTAACCAAAGAAGGTCTCTTTTCTTTTAGTGCTGTGTTCAATCGATCTAGTTGTTGACAGTAGACTTGAGCGGTGATTGTTTGGTTGTGTGGTAAGGTTTCAAAGTGTATTACACCACCTTTATCCCACCAAACACTAAGCAACACCTTCCGAGGGTGAAGATTTGGTTTTGGCTGTGGTGTCGCTGATTCTCCGGCACAAACCCACTGTCGACGGCGCTTAACATTACAGTATCCACTTTTCATCACCAGTCACTAAACGGTGCAAAAACGGATCTTGGAGTTCACGGGAATGAAGAGCTGTGCTAATGTTTACCCGCACCCTCAGATTGTCGACCGACAATTCATGTGGCACCCATTTTCCTAACTTAGGCACTTTCCCGAGTTGTTGCAAATGTCGATGGATGGTGGATGGGGATGAATTGAGTTTCTGGGCCAATTCTTCGACAGTTGTTAAACAGTCTTCTTCAAGTGCGGCTAACAGCAGGTCATCATCAAACTCAGCAGGGCGTCCAGAGCGTGCTGCATCTGTCAAACAGCAGTCACCATTCCTAAACTTTTGAAACCATCTTTGACATTTCCTCACATGCAGAATATCGTTGCCATAAACGTCCTGAATGTTTCGCGTTGCTTCAGTAGCATTATTTCCTTTTTTGAACTCGTAAAGCATTATATGCCTGATATGCTCTTCTGATACCGCCATGTTTATGAGGGGTTCACATAAAGCAAAACACACGTGTTCACTGGTCAAGGTCTGTAAAGTATGTAGCGAAACACGATAGATCTCCTCTTAGATATAACCTTCGGAAAATTTATGCTTAAACCGAGTAGGACTAGTTTAAACTTAATCTATCGTAAAAAATGACATTACTTATGGGACGACCTGATATATATTTCATTTTGAAGATAATAGCGCTCAGAAAAGTTTGCACAATTTTTCACCATGAATCTAAATGTATGCACAACGAAAATTTCTTGCGCACACGGACTAAAAAAAATTAGAGGGAACATTGCTCGTAAACAATTACTTCATCCAAAATAGTCTCGCTACTAAATGGAACGATATCGTCCACGTCGGGGACATTATTTACGTCTTCTACAGTAAAAACTGTCGCAAAAAAGTTATTGAAAATACCCGCCATCGCCTGAGCGTCAGAAGCCAAACCGCCGTTAACATCCACTAGAGGGCCTATGTTATATTTTATAGGCTTACGATTATTGACGTATTCAAAAAACTTTTTTGGATTATGTTTACTATCCGCAGCTATAAGTATCTCTAAATTACGCTTAGCATTCCTAACTGATCTTTTAACCTGACGTCTAAGCTCGATATATCTACTAAAGTTAGCTGCCGTGTCATTGCACTTATTATGTCTATATGCTCTGTTACGCTCGTTTATGAACTTGCCTATTTCCCTAGTCCACCACTTGGGCCTACCATGATTTATAGCGCGCTTGGGCCTACGAGGAATAAACTCCCTTTCAATATTCATAAAACTTTCTTTAAACGCCTCCCAATGCAAATTTGTGTCATTACCCTTAAATAAGTTATCCCAGTCCACTACTCTCATCCTATCCGCAAAACTATCAAAATTAGCCCTACGAAAATTAGGGACTTCTATTACGTTACTATCCTTAGTGTTTTCTATCAATAACTTAAATCTAAGAATTTGATGATCACAACATCCTAAACTCTCGCCTACTTCTAAACCATCGACTATATTTTCGCCGTTCATCATCACCAAATTTATGTTGTGTATATAAATCTGTATTATAAAACCCATAGTTATCATCTAGTTAGCATTAGTTAGGATGTTATATTATTGTATTAATATCATTTTAGAGGGAAGAGCCCTGTAAAAATGAACCATGAATAATTCCTATATTCCTATACTCGCTTATTCATTCGCGTAATTCTTATATTCATTTATATAGTTCTTGTATCCATTTGTAAAATTCACGTGTTTATATGGTTCATGTATTTATATAATCCTATATATTCGTATATATTTAACTTCATATAATACCTATATTCATATGTATGTACGTGTATGTATTCTATTTTACATAAGGACCAAAATCGCCTAAAGCGAGTTTGGATAAAATTTTTGATTAGCTTTCCACTTTGCCAAATAATTGGTCTCTTGTTCTTTTTAAAATTTCTTACTTTTTTTTTAGATTTAGTTTAATAATGAATCCTGCTTAAGTTTTGCAATATTCATGTTTTGTATACATTCTCTCTCCGTTAAAAAAGATGAAGTCATGTCTTGCCTAGACATTTAATTGTAAATCTTAAACCTTTAATTTTTGCTCATATGCATATTTTAGTGTAAAGATGCATAGTTCAATTTCCACTTTTAGTTAACTCGGCAGATCATGATAACATCGGATCTAAAAATACGCGGTTTAAGATAAAAATATGACTTCATATTCAAATATCTTGTTTATTGGTTTAAACATTACCACAGCTAAAAGATTTACTTTATTTTCAAATAGTGTGCAAAAATAATGCAGCCTTTTCAACATTTAATAATAATGATGTTAGCAAATTATGGGTATATAAACCCACCAAAATTCTTCCATGTTCATTCAGAATTAGACTTCAAGGCTGAGCACTACCTGTACATTTTAGCAGTAAATTACAGTAAGAAACATTCTTTATCTTTTTCTTCGAGCCTTGCTCTCTTCAGAGAACTTAGTCATTAAAATTTCCCGATACGTTATAAGAAGAATCAGGGAACCTTCAGAGAATTTAGTAAACCTCCCAGAATCCTCCAAACCACTATAGAAGAACTCGGAGAGTAGTATTGAAGAAGCTACTGCAAGTAACAAATCCGTTGCTGCCACCTAACCAGAACCCCATCGACTTCGAACCAACCCAGGCCAGAGACGGAGGGGTTATATATATATATATATATATATATATATATATATATATATATGAAAATTATTTCACGAAAGTAACACGTGAAAAATATTTATGATGAATAAAACCACGAAGGAAAGGAAACACAGATGGTGCTCAACGCTTTCGTCTAATGACATCCTCAGGAACACTGAAGTACATAAATAGTTACGATATGCTTGACTTTCTCTCCCAAGAATTACATAAGTATGACCTGCCACTACCTTCACACATTGTTTTGGAACTTATTAAGCTTTGCATCAAAGACTGTAAATTCACTTTCAATAACGAGTATTATCAACAAGTTTTTGGGATGGCCATGGGCAACCCCTTGTCGCCCCTCCTCTCCAATATTTATATGGAGTTTTTCGAAATTACTTACATTCCGAGAATCCTGGGGGTTGGCATCCCTTGGTTGCGGTACGTCGATGATATTTTGTGTATCTGGCCCATGAATCGTGACCTGGATAACTTCCTCCTTCAGTTAATGATCAAGTCCCCTCTATTAAGTTTACTTTGGAAGTGGAACAAGACAATTCAATCCCATTTTTGGATGTGCGTGTACATAGGGAAAGCCCAGGTTTTAAGTTTAGTATCTATCGGAAAAAAAAAACAATTTGTCCTACGTACACTTTTACTCGGGACATGACACCCCCACTAAGAATGCCATTTTTTCTTCAATGTTTCTCCGCGCCCTTAGGATCGCCAGTCCGGAATACATCGATGCCAAATTAGAAAAAATCAACGGTATTGGAAGTGATCTGTGTTATCCATCTGCGTTTATGGAATCTTGTCTCAACAAGGCAAAACGAACTTTCTATCGCGTCAATAATAACACTCGTACTTTGTCAAAAATATTTTAGTACTTCCATTTTTCCCGGGCTTTTTAGGCATTGCTAATGTATTTAAACTTTTGGACATTAATGTAGTATTTTCATATAACAATATTGTGAAAAATATCATAGTAAAAAATAGCCCTACCAATAATTCAGGCATTATCTATAAAATTGGTTGTAAACAATGTGATTCCTTTTACATAGGTCAGACGGGAAAGGATTTGCACACACGTATAAAACAGCATCAATATTCCGTTAGAACAGGACAGTTGTCCAGTGCCCTTTTTGTCCATTTGTCAGAGTTATCCCACTGTATTGATTGGAATAATGCTTCAGTTTTATTTCACTCTAGCAACATTGTTAATAGAAATATTCTTGAGTCTGCCATTATCCAACTTTCAAATAACTTCAACATAAGCAAAGGTCTTTTTCAACTCGATCCTGTTGTTTTGAATTCCTTCAGAACAGATTTAGATAAGAAAGGTAGAACGCTAAATCTTTGGTAAATTTGTATGCCACCCTAATAACTTTTATTTTTCAATTTTTATATACAAAAAATAGGGCAGAGTGCTAAAACCCGGGCAGATTTCCAGTATAAATTTGTATATATATTTTATTTTTTTATCTATAACATTGGTTGGAAACAATTCTTTTAATCTTGTGCTAAAAATCGATAATTGTTCAATTTTTTTTTTTTTTTTTTTTTTTTTATACAAAAAGAGCAGAGTGCTAAAACCCGGGCAGATTTCCAGTATAAATTTGTATATATATATTTTTTTTTTAATCTATAACATTGGTTGGAAACAATTCTTTTAATCTTGTGCTAAAAATCGATAGTTTTTCCTTATAAATTTGTGTGCCCCCTTCCACAATCCTTTAATTTTGTTTTTCCGTTTATTGTATATATATATATATATATATATATATATATATATATATATATATAGGTTTGTTTGTTTTTCTGTGACCTATATAGGTTGTAACTATTTATGTACTTCAGTGTTCCTGAGGATGTCATTAGACGAAAGCGCTTGAGCACCATCTGTGTTTCCTTTCCTTCGTGGTTTTATTCATCACATATATATATATATATATATATATATATATATATATAAATGAACTCAGAATGGTTCCCTGAGTTTTTTATGATACACACAGACCGTGCATGGAACAAGGAACTCTTCTGGGATAATTAAATCCACTATAGTCCGAATAAGTAATGTTAAATGACAAATACCATAGTTTTTCTTTTTCATGATGCAAGCCCGACGTGGGCAACGGGTCTCTCGCAAAGAGGTCCCATAAATATAGCTTCCCTCACCAGCTATCTGCCAGAGTTCATCTCCAAGTTGCAGCTCCGGTACCACAGACACGGCCAACACCACAACGTCTGTGTCAACCGTCCGAAACATGATCTTGCGGTGGCCATGCTGTCCAGCATGTGACACATGCAGCAACATGCGAGTGTCGGCTTCCTCATGGTGGCATGGAGCGAGTGATGCCAGATCATCCAGTGGCGGCTTACTGAGGACTCTCTCCATCGGTGATGATTAGCTGTTTGCCCTCCATGTTGAACCACCGGAGGGCAGCTTCAGACAGGAACCTAAACAACTCCGTCTTGTCGCAGTCCACACGGAGGAAACTTGGCCAATTTCTTGGTATGGCAGTTGCAGCTACAATACGTCTGCGCACTCCTTGTCCTCGTTTTGTTCTTGCCATGCCTTTCAGCGAATCCTGCTTGTAGGTGTCCCACACTAGATCCAGGCGTGTCACTTGCTGCAGTTTTGTGTACAGGTAGGGAATGAATATCTGACTAGCATACTCATCAAAGTTCTTTGCAGCACCGGGCTTCAACATGTGAACTATGGCAGCCCCATCAATAACTATACAGGTTGTAACAGGAGCGTCAGCATGGACTTCAGATAGGTTTTCTAGGCATTGAAGTAGGTCACTCTTAGTACCTAAGCGCAGTCTACCATCATCAGAGAGTGCTGGAGGGCATGCTTGGTTCTCATGGCGAAAGAACTCCTCTAGGTTCCCGTCCCTGGTCTGGCAACCAATGTACAGCCGCGAAAAGAGTCCGACGTTATTTTTCAGACACACCAGTTGGTGCTTCCCTTTACTTGCTGTCTTCGGCCTGGGGTTGACAAAAACGTTCAGCTTGTTGCGACGTATGATGTCATCAATGGGCTTCGTTCTTTCTACCAGACGCTCTCTGGTGAAGGTTTTGAACTGCTCCTTGCCAATCATCTTCACCTTCTGGACAGCATCGACCGCTGCAGGACCTGCAATTTCCTTGGAGTCGAGAACAATCAGGTCCACGCTTTCTTCCTCGAATGGGTTGCCAAGATCTTCTATCACATTAACAAGGGAGATGACATCTTTGGTAAATGCGGTCTGCACACTGGCTGTCTGATCGTGGTGCCGTGTGTCAATTTGCATTCCCCTGTGCTGGTGCCCATCTTGGAACTCTTGTATTGCCGCGGCGATTTCTGGTCCAGCAATCATCCAACGCCGAAGGGCACTTGGGTTGTCCGTAAGGCCAACAGCTCCACCGTCCCCTTTAATTAGGGCGTTGTTCTGCTCATGTGCTTGGTCAATTGGGATTGAGGAGAACACTTTCTGGGTCTTCTGAACTGTGAAGCTGCCAGCCGTGAATTTTGCGGCCACATCTGGGTGCTTTGTTGAAAGTTCAGCCATGTCTTTCAGGTGAACTGGGATCCACCTAGCGTAGTTGGTGCGATCCAGAGCGTGGAACCAGGGGGCGGGCGAGTTCAATCAGGGCGTCGAGATACATGGTGAATGATGCCTGCCGTAGAGAACGCACGTAGACGAGTATCAGAAGCTCTATTTCCAGCACGGTTGCCCAATACTGAAATTGAGGATATGCATGTGTTCTGTTATGGCACCAGTCTTCAAAGTTTTCTGTCTCCCCTGCCTCAGCTGGATGTATCTGACAGCTTCTGTCGTATGCTCGTTTTTGTAAGATGTATAGTGCAGATGCGGTTACCTGGTGTGCTCGTCTTGTACGCGTGATGTGGGCTGCGTGCAAGAACGAATCAGCTGTCCCTGGTGATGCGATCTCGGCTTGCACTAATGCATGAACCCAACCACTTCCTTGCAGCCAGTCACCCACCATCTTCAGGGCTGCCAACTCGATGTGGAGACCACCAAACATCACCACTAGTTTGTCTTCCCCGTAGCTCTCTGGCCACTTCCACTGAATCTGCTTGGCCAAGGCAAACAGGGGTTGGTCGACGGTGATTACTGGTGTCTGCCCTGGATTAACATGTTCAATACATTTTCGCACAACGTCCATTGAATGTCGGATCATGGCGGTTGTGTGTGCTCTCTCAAGGAAGAGTGGGAGCAAAGAAGTGGGGCATATAACTTGAGCTCCTGATGGCTGACGGCTGGCGTGAAAGGCAGCCCAAGACGTGTTTTCCTCTACGTCAGACCTTTCAAGGGCCTGTCTGACGTGGTCTAGCCACAGGTATTCAGTCTTTCTCTGTTCTGGGAAGCCTTCTCGGCACAGAGACACCACATCAGCAGGTGGGATAGTTTGATTTGTAATGGTGCTGGTGACAGTTGGAATGTTAGTATAGTTGTACGGCAAGTTTATGACGATCTTCTTATCGCTTGCTTTACCGGACCCTTCTGCGATGACGATACTCCGATTAACCCCTTCGCCAGTGAAGGATGGATGCTGGAATAGGGAGATAGCAGTACCATGGAAGGACTCCTTAGCTGTTGTTGAACTTGGATTGTGATCTATGTTGTCGACAGCAGCAGTTGTGAACACACTGCCGCGCATCTTTGGAGGGCAAACTACTTGCTCTCGTTGGAACTGCTGGCAGACGTTGTCTCCCATCTGTGCTGAGATTCGGAGAACACGGTCATATGAGATGCTAATCCCATAGTGAAAAAGCCTGTCAACCAATTCCCTGTTGCGTGTGTGAGCATGAACCATCAACCCTAGGTAGGTGGGAAAAGGTGTCTCCTGAGAGGGTATGTGCCGGACATTGACAGAGGCTGTTGTCCCAGGCGTCCGATTATGCTTGACACTATTGAACTTCACCAACTGGGCGATGGTTAGTGCTGCATGCGTCGTGTGTGTCACGTGTTCTGTAATACTGGCACCATCCAGGACCATTCTCACCAAGCAAAGCAGTAGTTGCGGTACAGATTCTTCTTGGCATCCTTCAGCGAAACCAGTGAAGGGCTTGGCTTCTTGAAACATTTGGCGGCGGACCACCTGTGCTGCACGAGCAAGGCACACCGCATCTCTGTCACTGTCTAACTCGCAGGATTTAGCAATCGCAGAACCAACATCGTCATTAAATGCCAGAAGGACATCTCTTCCTTTCTGTGGGCACTCATGTCTGGGAACTGTGACAGGAGTCGTTCTTTCAGTCGTGTCGTGTTAACTCTGCCATCTACTTTGACTCCTACCTGCTCCAACATAGCCGTGTAGCGGCGAGCAATATTAACCAGTTTGAACACCGGTGCTGTCGCCCCAAGACGTGTTTCTTCGATGTATAGAACCAAATCGGCGAAGACAGTAGTGGCTATTTCCCTCTCGCGAGCAGTTTCTTTAGATTCGGCAGCCTTTGCCTTCCTTGCTCGATTGTACAAACCTACTAAACATTTGGCATGGTACTTAGCCTCCAGAGCCACAACGTCTCCCACACTGAGTCTGGCAAGCAGGTGTGTGTCTTCAAGAATCTCAGCACAGGCCCGCACCCGGCTGTCTAGCTGGAAGGTTGATGCTGCGCGGAATCCTTCTGCGCCAGCTGCTTGTCTGCAGAAGAAGCACAATGCTTCTTGGACGCCCTTCTCAGAAACTACGAATTCCGACCTCATGTGCTTGTATACACCTGTTTCGTCTCCATCTTGGCAATGACCGTCTGTTTCCAGTTTCCGTTTTTCTGCTCTCTTCAGCATAGTGTTGTTGAATTTGAGCTGGCATTTCTTGTGATACTGTGCATTGTGTGCAACCATGGCGGCTTCAATGCCGCACCCTTCATCCAGTCTCTCTATCTTCAGTGTCTGTGGAAGTTGACCCAGTTCGCTGAATTTCACTAGGTTTTCTGCCAGTGAAGTGTATCCACTCCCAACGTCAGTTCTTTTCGACTGTGAAGGACGTGTTAGCTGCTCTGCCTTGTCCTCTTGGCAGATGATACACAGGTTCCAGTTGATCTCAGTTGGATGCACGGACACTGATGACCACAGACGCTCTGGATCATCGACGTTGAAGCTTTGACTAGACGACATGATGTTCCTTACAGGCGGCCCTGCAAAGAGAAAAGAACAATATTACATTAATATTTCAGCTGTAGCAATTCAACTAGATATCACCCACAAAGAGATGTGAACACAGAACACACACTCAGCGACTAAATTCCGTCAGCCCCAGTGGCACATTAATCGAATGGTACCCCCATCCCTCCTCATTGTTTTCCCCACAATACAATTTCATCACACGCCAGGCGACATCGGAAATGCAGCCCCGATGACGTAGCAAAACGTAATGGTACCCTCATCCCCTCCTTATCGCCCCCACAGCAGTGACAATCACATTCAGAGCGACAAGCACAAATCAGTCGCTATCTGTTTAAACGTAATGATTTCCCATCCCTCCTGACCCCAAGCACAGTGTGATTTAAACATGCCGCAACAAAATTAAATTAGTCCTGCTTTATACCAACAGTGTTTATTAACGTTACTAACAATCGCAAAGGGTGGTGATAGATATTTATAATTGATCGGTAAAAGATGTGGATACGCTTCATTGTCTAAAAATGAACACTAAATTAATATAAGCTTCAATTTGAGACCAAAGTTGATACTCTAAGAGCATTTTGATATTTTGATATTTTTCGGCCGCCATCTTGGCCGCCATCTTGAAAATAATAAAATTTCGTGATGCCTCCATATCCAAATCTTTTTACAATCTATTTATCTATCTCTGCGCCAATTTTCATGCTTGTATCAAAAAACGAACAATTCGATTGCTATGCCGCCCCACTAAGGTTCTTCAGTTTTGTAGATGATCAGTTCCTGACCTAGTGGCGAGGGAACACAAGAGGAAACAACATATAAGACTATATTAATTACTGAAGACAACCTGATATCCGATTTGGATGTCTGCGAGCCTTTAGTCGGCAGCAATCACAACCTAATCCGTTTTAATGTTCAGACCCCTGTATCTAAATGTTTAAAATGCATCAGCAACTAAACTTTCGCAGGGCTGATTTTGATCCCGTCAAAGAAAGCTTAAATGATTTAGTGTTAGTAAGCAGCAGCAACATAGATAATATTTGGTGTGCATTTAAAGACGGATTCACGAAAAGACAGCACATTTGTTCCTCTTAAAAATCGGCCAAACATCACCTCTTGTGACCCAAAGTGGTTCAACGATATTAGTTCTGCTATAAAGGAGAGGAATAAAGCAGCGTACAAACAATGGAAAGAGACTTCGTATTATAGGCATAAATATGTCATAATCCTCTGGCGGCGTGTTAAAACACAGATTAGAAAAGTGAAACGTACAGAAGAACTTAGAGTTGCTTCTGTTCGTAAATCAAATCCTAAAATTTTTTTTAGTCATGTAAACAGCAGAAAGTCAAATAAAATAGTATAAGTCCTATCAAAGATGAGACGGGGAAATTAATATATAACAATACTGACCTAGCAATCGTGTTGAACAAATTTTTCGTGTCAGTTTTTACCAAAGAGGCAACCTCGATATTTTCATTCAAGGAAATGATACAAATTTAGACAGTATTGTTTGTTCTCGGGTTGAAATACTACTAATCTTGAGCAAAATGAGCACCTTCACATACCCTGGTCCCGACAAATTCTCACCTCGAGTCGTTAAAGGGGTAAAAGAGAAAGGTCATCGCTGACTTGCTTGTTCACATTCTTGACAAGTCCCTTGCGCTAGGCAAGGCCCCAATGGACTGGAAACTGGCCAGTGTGGCTCCTGTCTTCAAAGAAAGCAGACGAGGAGTTACTTAGCAACTACAGGCCCATTAGCTTGGCGTCTGTCGAAGGTAAGTTTTTGGAATCAATATTTTCTGCAAGGATGGAAGACCATTTGGAATTGCACACTCTTAACTAATTCCCAGCATAGCTTTCGTAAGCATAGGTTTTGCCCAACTAACTTGCTTGAATTCTTCCATAACATTTTTTCTTAATACGTTCGCTCCAGGGCAACAGACGTAGTATATTTGGATCTCAAAGAAGCTTTTAGCAAAGCGTTACATAAGCGACTTATAGCAAAGGTAAAGGCTCTTGATATAACTAGTACCGTGGCTGCGTAGACCGAACACTGTCTCAGCGATAGGGAACGGAGGGTAGTAATAAACTGTGGTGCCCCCACGGTGGGCATCAGTAACAAGTGGCGTCCCATAAGGGTCTGTATTCGGACCGCTTTTATTCATTATTTACATAAACGATATAGACATTGGTATATTAAGAACCATATCAAAATTCGCCGACACCAAGATAGGCTCCTGTGTGGGCATTGCAGAAGGTCCTGAAAATCCGGAATGACCTAGGTCAGCTCCCGGATTGGTCGACCACTTTGCATTTGCCCACGTTGAAAGGCATTTGCCAAGTAATGCACATTAGATCCCGAAACCAGTGGCGCGGAACGTGTCCCCATTAAGGCGGGGGGCTCCAACCATATGAGCAGGCTAACTTGAAAGTGAACAATCTACCCCTATTTGTTCTCATTTCATTGGATTGGGGCCACTTCATCTTGCATATCCACCCCTTTTTGTGTAGTACAAAGCAACTGGTCATAGAAGGCAAAATTCGGGATGGTCCTACATGTGATGCCTAGTGCCCTGCAGAAAACAGTTAAGGAGCAGAGGCTTAGAGCCAAAGAAGGGCACCTTCTTGGGGATCCAGGATAATTTTACAGCCGTCACTAATCATAGATCGCGAAGATATCTGCCATCAAGCAATGCTCATATCTACAGTGTATAGTTCCAATTTTATCTTAATGGAGTACATAGTTCCAGCTATACGATATATCATTGTTTTTATTGTAAGGAAAATTTTCAAGGAACCAGGAGAATGTGATGGTCAAAAATAAAAAAAGAACTTACCAGTAGAAATATGCGAGTAAGTTGCACCTACTGGTGCTTTATTGCTCGTGTCTGGTTACTTGTCTCTGTATATCATATTCTACATTTTATGTTATTTACATGTTATTATATCTTTTCTTAAGTCAATTTACATTATCTGAGTTTATAATATCGGGAGTTGATTCCAAATGTCTATTACTCTCTGAGGAAAAAAGTATTTCATAACATTCTTATCGTTTTGCTTCTTACATAGTTTGCCTGCATTTTGTCTTAGATTATTTCTGTTTCTTCAAAAAAACAAAAAGGATCTGAATAAGGAAGAGCTCCGCTCCTCCTTGTTCAGGTAAAGGGGGTCGCAGCGCCCCACAGGTTCAGCCGCCAATGCCCGTAACCAATGTGCAAACTGTTCACTGCGCGGGTAGGATCTTGCAACAACCGACTTTGAAAAACACTCGTGGGTGCTTACAAGTAGTGATCTCAAGTTTGTCGAACAATGCGTCAAAGTTCAAAAGAATTGTAATAAAATACTAGGTTATATTACGAGGCAGTTTACGTACCGAAGCAAAGATGTTATTCTCGCTCTCTCCAACGCGTTGGTTAGGCTCCACCTCGAGTATGCTGCGCAATTCTGGTCCCCATCTTTGAGAAAAGACTTACAAAGGCTTCAGAATGTTCAAGCCAAAGCGTCACAAAGTATCGTAGGCTCACTGATCTTAATTTATATTCCTTCAAAAAGCGTCGGCTTATAGGCGAACTCATCGAGGTTTTTAAACTTCCGAGTACGATAACGTCAATTATTCTAAACATTTTACGCCAAACACGAACCCGACTCGAAGTAAAGGTTGTAAACTTGAACCGAAACAGTACAATACGAATATTTGTGATAATTTCTTCACGTACAAGAGTGTCAACTATTGGAATAGGATTCCTCCTGAAGTCGTTTCCAGCTTTTCCTTCAATGTGTTCTAAAACAATCTTTACCTAGTATTAAATGATATCCTCAAGTAAATCAATACTAAAATGTGTGAATGATTTTTGGGTATATATTTCCAGTTCGCACCTGTCCTATAAAATTTTCTCGGCAATTCCCCACCCCCCACCCCTACAAATTGCTGAGTGTCTTCTTTCTTATTTCCAAACCTGGCCACAGTGGGCTGGGGGAATGAGGAGGAAGGGAGGGCCTTCTTCCTTTTTTATGCTAATCCTTCTGTCTTTGAGTGGGTTGCGTTTGAACGAAATCTGTGGGTGGCCCGACGTTCCCTCTAATTTTTTTTAGTCCGTGTGCGGAAGAAATTTTCGTTGTGCATACATTTAGATTTCATGGTGAAAAATTGTGCAAACTTTTCTGAGCGCTATTATCTTCAAAATGAAATATATATAAATATTAAATACTTAATAAATATTATTTCCATAAGGTGATAGCTTGATCATTACGGTACTCTTAAATGGATATTAAAAAACTGTTTACAATATTATATATTCTTAAAAAAGAAAACATTTTATCCATTTTAAAAATATGAATAAAATAAAAAATAGTAAAATAAATTCAACAAAATAAAGAAATAAAATAAAAATAGCATTAATTGAAAATTACTATTTTAGTTATCATTTCTCAAGCAATTTTTAGCATTTAGCAATTTAAAATAGACTATCAAGATTAATACATTCATTTTATCCATTCACAAAATAGGAATAAAATAAAAAATAATTTTATTTTTTATGAATTATGAGATAATTACTATTCGTTTTTATGCAAAAATAAGAAAGAGAAGGTTTATATTCAATGCGTTAATGTATAAAAGAAAAAATGCAAATACATAGAGTAAAAAAAATCCGTATTGCTTAATTGCGCGGACGTCAGCGAAGTCAGGCGGAAGGGGTTAATACTTAAAAGAACGACTATAGAGTATGTTGATGCAAATGGTCAGACCTTGTGTGACGGTATACTTTTTAAATTACTTCATTTACTGTCGTGACTCATGATACGCTTGAGCCTGTGCGCATTTTATTTTGCTGCGTGCGAGGGTTTCACAACGCGTGTGCGCGCGCACACGCGCACACCTCAGAGCAGTGGTTCCCAACCTGGGGTCCCCGGACCCCTGGGGGTCCGCGAAGGTAGTACTGGGGGTCCGTGAGCTTTCAATATTTCGAGAGGTTCCAATAGAAATCGTACATTTACCCACGATAAGGGCGCTTAGGCTAAAATTTCAAGTTTCCTTGCTCTTGGTTGGAATTATTAATACTTTATTTAATAGGCTGTATTTTAATTGCATACTCTCTTATATGTCCTTTATTTGATAGTGAAAAATGAGAAAACGAGTTAATTATTAGTTAATAAAAACAGTTTCTTTGGTAGACGGAATCTTTCAAAAACATGGGGTCCGTGGGAAAAAAATAAAAATAAAAGGGGTCCTTTGTGGTGAAAAGGTTGGGAACCACTGCCTTAGAGGGAACATTGGACTCACTCACTGCCGACTCAAATCGGTTGCAAAGCTATTGTACTTCTTTCACTTCCTTGTAACTCTCTCTCTCTCTCTCTCTATATATATATATATATATATATATATATATATATATATATATATATGATACACACAGACCGTGCATGGAACAAGGAACTCTTCTAGAATAATTAAATCCACTATAGTCCGAATAAGTAATGGTAAATGACAAATACCATAGTTTTTCTTTTTCATGATGCAAGCCCGACGTGGGAAACAGGTCTCTCGCAAAGAGGTCCCATAAATATAGCTTCCCTCACCAGCTATCTGCAAAGCAGACAGGATCCAGCTTTGGGACATGGATCTAGGGTTTAAAGCAGCCTAGCCCTACTACATTTAGAACCTCAATATAAGTAAAAGACTCGTTGCATTCACGTCGGATTGAATAAATCAAAGAAAAAGGGGTAACTATTATATTTTTAGCCAAAACCAAAACTTAAACCTCAACTGGCAGAATTGAGCGTCCACTTTTCAAGGCACATAACATGTCCGTTTCATGATGGGAATGAACTCAGAATGGTTCCATGAGTTTTTTATGATACACACAGACCGTGCATGGAACAAGGAACTCTTCTGGGATAATTAAATCCACTATAGTCCGAATAAGTAATGGTAAATGACAAATACCATAGTTTTTCTTTTTCATGATGCAAGCCCGACGTGGGCAACGGGTCTCTCGCAAAGCGCAAAGAGGTCCCATAAATATAGCTTCCCTCTCAAGGCATTGGTTTCTGCCCTATGTAGGAGAATTACGACTTCTGACTGATCGAGGCCCGTGGTGTAGTGGTAGCATATCTGACCGGCAATCGGAAGATCCTGGTTTCGATTCCCGGGCGGTCACCTCATTTTTCATTTGTTCGTTATTTCTCTTCCTCGTGTGCAGAACACTCCTCTATACTTACGTCGTTTCTATACATTAATATACTGCGTGGTCATTGCAGTTAAATGTACATATTCACGATTTGCGAGGGTGCCCTCTCAAGGCATTGGTTTCTGCCCTATGTAGGAGAATTACGACTTCTGACTGATCGAGGCCCGTGGTGTAGTGGTAGCATATCTGACCGGCAATCGGAAGATCCGGGTTCGATTCCCGGGCGATCACCTCATTTTTCATTTGTTCGTTATTTCTCTTCTCGTGTGCAGAACACTCCTCTATACTTACGTCGTTTCTATACATTAATATACTGCGTGGTCATTGCAGTTAAATGTACATATTCACGATTTGCGAGGGTGCCCTCTCAAGGCATTGGTTTCTGCCCTATGTAGGAGAATTACGACTTCTGACTGATCGAGGCCCGTGGTGTAGTGGTAGCATATCTGACCGGCAATCGGAAGATCCTGGGTTCGATTCCCGGGCGATCACCTCATTTTTCATTTGCTCGTTATTTCTCTTCCTCGTGTGCAGAACACTCCTCTATACTTACGTCGTTTCTATACTTATATATATATACAGGGCGTCCAAAAAAATGTATACACACTTTAAATACTTATAAAGGCAGTGTTTATTAAAATACATTTCATTTTCAAAATGTAATAGAATCTACAGACATTATTTAATTGTTTTGTCAACGCCTGTTTTCAAACTGACGTCCGTTCTGGTCCAGGCACTGCTGATAACGCGAAGCAATGGAATCGCAAACATCACGAAACATTTCGTTTGGTATTTGTGTGCATTCTCGTTCAATGGCTGCTCTCAATTCAGCGACTGTTGCAGGTTTTATAGCGTAGACTTTGTCTTTTAAGTATCCCCATAAAAAAAGTCTAGTGGTGTGAGGTCTGGTGAACGCGGAGGGTATTCTACGAAACCCCTTCGTCCAATCCACATCCACATCGTGCCAAGTACCACTCGCAGTACTCCACTCTTCGGTCCGGATCATCATCTTCATTAATAGCATGGACTAATCTTGGAATGTAACTTTTCCATTGACAGCGCTTCAAAATGCGTTGGACAGACGATTCTGAAATTCCTACCTCACGACTCGCTTGCCGCACAGATTTTCTTGGACTTTGGTGATACGTTTCCAGTACTCTTTCTTGCTTTGTGGGGCTTGGCGATGTCCGTGGTCTTCCGGAACGCTTCTTGTGGACATTCTGAACAGTTCCATCGGCTTCAACTTATCTCTAATTCGAGGTGATGGTTAAGTCGCGTTGGGGATCGTTTGGAAACTCCCTCATAAACTGTCTTTGCACTTCAACTGCGTTTTCACACTTCCAGTAGCATTTTAGAATGAATTTCCTTTGTTCAAAGCTTAGTCTGACTGCCATTATTAATTCTAATGGGTTTAACTTGGAAAGAAAGAAACATCGATTGAGCTATCAGCTGTTAAAGTGTGTATACATTTTTTTGGGACGCCCTGTATATATATATATATATATATATATATATATATATATATATATATATATATATATATATATATACAGGGTGGGCGGAAAGTAGCTCCCTATTTTGGATTGGTAAAAAAATACGTATGTTATCCATTTATTTCAGAAGAAATAATATGAAAAGGTAGGCATACATGGTAGGTTTTCTCTAAAATTCAATGTGGGCTCCAACTCTTTCCACCAGCTTCTGGAGCCGCCCAGGAATGGCGTCCACTGACTTTAGCAGGAACTCCGGCGGGATGGAGGACATGACTTCCCGAATTCGGTCCTCCAGTTCTTCCAATGTCCTCGGTTTGGTGCGGTAGACTTCTTCCTTTACCCACCCCCAAAGAAAGAAGTCGCACGGTTACCGCTGAAAAACGGCAGAATCGGTTCAGTGTAACGGTGTGGTGTGGTATGACCTCAGATCAGGTTGTGGGCCCGTTCCTTCTGCGCAACACCATGAATGCTGAGCGGTACCTTGCTATGTTGCGAAACGAGGTCTGGCCGGTTGTCAGCACATGGGAGAACATCGACGATCTGATATTTATGCAAGATGGCGCCCCTCCGCACTTCGCTCTTGTTGTCCGTGAGTGGCTGGATGCCCACTTCCCTGGGCGTTGGATGGGTCGTCGTGGTCCACATCAATGGCCAGCCAGGAGCCCCGACTTGACACCGTGCGACTTCTTTCTTTGGGGGTGGGTAAAGGAAGAAGTCTACCGCACCAAACCGAGGACATTGGAAGAACTGGAGGACCGAATTCGGGAAGTCATGTCCTCCATCCCGCCGGAGTTCCTGCTAAAGTCAGTGGACGCCATTCCTGGGCGGCTCCAGAAGCTGGTGGAAAGAGTTGGAGCCCACATTGAATTTTAGAGAAAACCTACCATGTATGCCTACCTTTTCATATTATTTCTTCTGAAATAAATGGATAATATACGTATTTTTTTACCAATCCAAAATAGGGAGCTACTTTCTGCCCACCCTGTATATATATATATATATATATATATATATATATTAACTGCAAACACGCAGTATAATTAACGTAAAGAACGACGCTTGTGTAGGAGAATATTCCTCATCTTGCGCGTAATATTCTCCTATACAAGCGTCGTTCTTTACGTTAATTATACTGCGTGTTTGCAGTTAAAATGTATATAATGTACGGCATGCGGGAGGTGCCCCCTTGGGGCATTGGTTTCTGCGCGTATGTAGGAGAATTACGGCATCTGATCGAGTGAGGCCCATGGTGTAATGGTTATCATATCTGACCGGCAATCGGAATATCCCGGGTTCGATTCCCGAGTGGTTACCTCATGTTTTCATTTGTTTCGTTCTCCCTCCTCATCTTGCGCGGCATATTCTCCTATACAAGCGTCGTTCTTTACGTTATATATATATATATATATATATATATAATTTAGGGTGATTCAAATATGGGGGTAAAAAATTTTTTTTTTATATTTTAATGTGTTCAACCCTTTAAATGGTTCATTTCAGCATAAAAATAACTATCCTAAAATATTTTAGCAAATTTTTAATTTTTAAGGGTTGCTACCAGCAATTAAAAATTGACAGAACGATTCAAATTGTCAAATTTTTCCACACCACCCAGGGGGTACAGTACAAGGCGCATTGCTTTTTTTTAACGTGGAAAGCTCCCCCGTAGGTCCTACCATAACCACAAGCATGCATAATTAAACTAGCATGATATTTGAGACATTAGCTGTCCTTACTTCATCAATGTTTCTTTTTTTCTATCAGGGTAAACAGCCCTGTAGTTTTTCACTACTTGTAGCAAGAATTGTTTTTGATCTTCGTCATGTGTTAGTATTTTATTATATTCATCCAGTAATTTTACTCCTCTTTCCGCTATATCATTCACGACTTTCCACTGTTTGATAGATTTCTTAGCGGAGTTAAACTCTTCATCATTATGCCATTCTTTAGCATCTTTGAGTAAAAATTTTGAACTAAATTCTGTTATTGTAAAGAATCTTTGAGTATTTGATGTGACAAAATCTTCTAATTTCTTCGTTAGAATAAGTGCAGGATCTAGAAAAGCCCGTTTTGCAGGAAGAGTTTCTTTTGTATTTTGCAAGGCCTTTACCATTTTGTTTGTTGTTTCAGTAGGCACTTCATCATCATAAAAGGCCAACGCTACCAGTTCTTCTGATAGGTACCAGAGGTGACCTAACAGTTTTTTAATAGCAACAAATGCAATTGTGTCATTTATTTGTTTGTAGACTACAAGATTCTGTAATAATTCCAGATCAAGACGAAGAGCGCAAGATGGCACAAGAGCTGTAAACCATGCCTTTACATATAACCGAGTAGCAAATAGACAGATGTCTTTTAGTCCTTTTTTGTCTTTTACTGAAATTTTGAACTGAGATTTGAACAAAAAAATTTAATGAATATGTAATTTTGGCCATCCACCTAGCCCGATGAAGTCCCGCTGGATGTTTAAATTTGATTCCACCTTTTGGTTCACCTCCCAAAAAAATAATTGTTAACTGCAATAGTTCTAGGTAATCGTCTCTTGGTTGGAATGTGTCTAGTTGATTTGCTGCAAATATAATTATGTCATCTTTGATGTCATGAATATTTTCATAGATATCTGGATCTGATAATACTGTTTCGTATTCCTCCTTATTAATGCTTGACCATTTTTCTCTGAACTTCTTAAAAAGTACTATATCTGGGCCAAAAGATGGTGATAAAGACTTTGGAACAACAGCTTCCAGCAAAATTTCAAATATGTGGTGTCGAAATGCCAGCCACAATAAATCGTTGTCGAATTTTTGTTCTAGAAGAATAGCTGCACCATTTCTCGGACCAGTATTGGCTGCCGTTGTATCGAAACACACGCATTTTATTTGTTCGCAGATGCCCCATTCAAGCGATGTCTGATTGTTGGCATTAAAACTAGAGACGCATTTCTGTCACTCAATTTTGCAACATCAAGACTTCCTAATAATTTATCATCAAACAATTTTCTACGTTTGCCTACCTTACTTTTCCATGTTGAAGGTTGTGCAGCACAGAAACCAGATTCATCACTTTTACTCTCCTCTGCTTCTGATTCTGATGATGTACTGGTGAGTATGAGAGCCTCTTCATTCTTCTTTCTTTTGATCTCTTCTGCTTTCCTCTTTTCATAATGTTGTTGCATTTCTGCTGCTCTTTGCTCTTTTTTAGCAACAGCCTTATCAATGGTACCCATTTTTCCATGACGTCCTTTCTCACGTTGCATTTTCAAGAATTTCTTATCATCTTCTATTTTTATAAGCTGCATAGCATTCTCATGAGCAATGTCAAATAAGTTTTCCAGTTTATCTTTCCATTTTTCTTCTTTATTATTTAAATTTTGTGATCTTTTCAATTTGTTTGCTTTGTTTTTCTTAAGCAGCTGCCATTCCTTCAGTATTCCTTGAATTTTATCTACTACATGTACTCTGTTTTGCTGGGATTCCTGTTTTTTTCCAAACTGCTAGCACATCATCCACAGTAGAGTAGCATGATTCTCTAATGCCTCGCTTTTTAATATTTCTGTAGTGCATGAAGAGGGCCATCATTTCCTTCTCTGATGGTAATACGGATGTTTTAGTACTGCAGAGGGCTGCCCAATTAGCCATACTTCAGTTTCTTTTCTCGTAGAACTTCTCCCAACTGAGCAACTAGGTGATGGTGAGTTAGGCCTAGCTTCCATAATCGATTAATTGGTATCAAAATTACGAGTGCCAAACATCAATTAAAAGCAAGCTAGTATATAAACCATTAATTAAAAATTCTGAAATTCAAACAATTAAACATAAAATCATAAGTTGTAAAAACAAACAAATTGAAAAACAGGGAAACTTTGACGCCTGGTAGCACATAGTAAATTTTATTTAAAATTCACCAAATTTGGCATACACTACTTTTTTGTCATAGGGAACAAAAATACAGGTTGAACAATTAAAAAAAAAAACTTTGATTTTTTTGAATCACCCTAATTATATATATATATATATATATATAATATATATATATATATATATATATATATACACACGGTGAACCAAAAGTAGGTGGACAGTAGGTTGAATACGGTTTGTGTTATATTATATTATAACTATGGTGTTCATTATAACTATGGTGTTTGTGTTATATTATATTAAATATTATAACTAAATTTATTTAAATTTTATTTTGTATTATAGTATACAAAAAAATTAAATATGTATTCTCAAAATAAACGTTATCATTTACTGTCCACCTACATTTGGTTCACCCTATATATATATGGGAATGAACTCAGAATGGTTCCCTGAGTTTTTTATGATACACACAGACCGTGCATGGAACAAGGAACTCTTCTGGGATAATTAAATCCACTATAGTCCGAATAAGTAATGGTAAATGACAAATACCATAGTTTTTCTTTTTCATGATGCAAGCCCGACGTGGGCAACGGGTCTCTCGCAAAGAGGTCCCATAAATATAGCTTCCCTCACCAGCTATCTGCAAAGCAGACAGGATCCAGCTTTGCTTTCCCTAGATCCATGTCCCAAAGCTGGATCCTGTCTGCTTTGCAGATAGCTGGTGAGGGAAGCTATATTTATGGGACCTCTTTGCGAGAGACCCGTTGCCCACGTCGGGCTTGCATCATGAAAAAGAAAAACTATGGTATTTGTCATTTACCATTACTTATTCGGACTATAGTGGATTTAATTATCCCAGAAGAGTTCCTTGTTCCATGCACGGTCTGTGTGTATATATATATATATATATATATATATATATATATATATATATATATATAATTAGTGATGCATATCAGTATTGCAAATTTTTTTTTTTATTTTATGTGAGGCACCACTGCATGTTATTAATTTTTTTTTAGAAAAGTCATAAGTGAAAGTTTTATAGCATATAAATGAAATTTAGAGGTCTCTACTAGCCATTGAAATTTACACCCTTTGGCCATCTTGTTATTTGAACAAAATCTACATGTTAAATTTTTATTGGAACATAGCTAATCGTAGAGTCAACCAATTTGAATAATTTTTTCTCCATTACTTGTCTTAAAGCGATAAAATTTTTATGTTCTAACATTGGCGATTCATTATTCACTGGAAATGTTAAGAAAAGGAAACCAAAACAAACAAGACAAATTATAATATCTATTTTAAAGTAGCAAAACAGTGTATCCATGAAGTCTGAAATCGATGAAAACATTCATTGTTTTGAAGTAAAGCAACTTCCATGATGCAATACATGATTTAATCAAATATTTACAAAAATAAAATGGAAATCCAACAAAACTAATCTATATCTTTTACATGTTTTAGTTCATCACTCATCAGATAGCGGGTCACTTCCTAAGTGACACTTTCTTTCGGTCAGGATATCTTTGCCAGTATTCTTTGACTACCAAAGAAGAAATTGTTTCCCTTGTTCGTCATTTGTCAAACGTTTATTATCTTCATCTCTTAATGCTACTCCTCTTTCTGAAATGTCATTGACAATCCTCAAGCACTGGACAGTAGCCTTAACAGAAATGCATATGCTGTCGTTATTCCACTCTTTGACATCTTTGTCTAGGAAGTCCAGAGACATCCCTGTAATCTCAAAGAGCCTACGAGTATTAGAAGTAACAAAATCTTCCAATTTCCTATGCTGAATCAGTGCAAAGTCCAGACTGACACGTTTCTTTGAGTGCTCATCTCCTCGGGTTTGCAAGGCCTGGACCATCTTGTATTTTGTGCCAGCGATACTTCGTCATTAGAAAGAGTGCAACTAATTCCTCAGACAAATAACAGAGGTGCCCCAAAAATTTCTTTAGAACAACTGAAATGGTTTTGTTTTGGTCTTTGTATTTGTCACTATTTTTTAGCAGCTGAAGATCTTGTCGAAGAGCAGAAGATGCTGTTGTTGCTGTGAACCAAGCCTTCACATACAACCAAACACCAAAAATGCAGATATCTCTCAACCCTGTCTCCTCTCTTGCGATCAACTTGAATTGTCTCCTGAACATCCAGATCTTCCGGGAATAAATAGCTTTGGCCATCCATCTGGCACGATGAAGACCTGCTTGAGACTCAAAAGAGATTCCTTTGGTCGGTGTTCTTCCCAGGAATCTGATTGTACGTTCCAGAAATTCATGATAATTGTCCAGAATTTAGAACTGTTCTAGCTGACTTGATGCAAATGTTATTTCATCCCTGATGCCAGCAACTTCATGCGTAATAAATGTATCAGATAATGCTGTTTGGTAGTCGGTGTGATTGACTGATGACCACTTACTTTGGAAACGCTTGAAAATTATGATTTTAGGACCGTTTGAAGACATTAGAGAAGTAGATACAACCGCTTCAAGCATTATTTCCAGCATGTGATGACGATATACTAGCCACACCATATCTTTCTCCATCTTTTGCTCAAAGAGAATGCAGGCTCCATTTCTTAAGCTAGTATTGGCAGCTGTTGTGTCGAAGCTCATGCACTTAACATAATTGCAGGTTTCCCAAGCCACAAATGCTTCATAAATAGCCAAGGCTGCTGAATCACCAGTTCCTGATGAAAGTTTTGGAACACCAAGCAGCTGATTAACTCCTTCGCCAGAAACTAATATGGGAAGATGGTCAACAGTTGTCTTCCCCGTTATAACCTCCACTAGTTTTCCAGACGCTTCAGTCTTTCTCGGCGAATAGATAAATAAATGACGCTGTATTCTGCTGGATTATGGCCAAGACCTTGAATTGTGGGTGTCAACACAAGCGCTGCGCTTCGATCACTCAACTTGGCTACAGCTACTCATCCTTCTATACAGTAAAATTGGTTGGTAGATAAATGGGTACCGTCGGTAGCCTAATGGTTAAGACGCTGAGCTGCTAATCGGGAGGTCGTGATATCGAGTCCGGGGGAGAACTTTGCAGTTTCTGACCAACCGTGGTGGGTAATGGTTCGGATTTCACGTTAAGCCGTAAGTCTAAGGTGAAACAACACGCTTGACTTTCGTCAGAATGAACAATTCGAGCAGAAGCAAAATCAAGGTTAACCAAGGTGTATAGACTGTATACACTAACGTTCAAAATTATGGTATCACAACGGGAAAAATAAAACTACGAGTATAGTGATATTAGTTAGATTCACTGTCGGAAATGAAAATAAAGAGTAATCGTGTTTGTAGGATGCATTTTAATGAAAATTACGTTGCATTTTTCGTTCTATAATAACGTCTTCTCATAAGAAAAGTCCCTTTTCTGGTTTATCATAGTTTGGCATATTTTGGCCATTCCTTTCAGCAAATTTTCTAAATACTCTGGTGCAAAATTATTTTACTTAAAATTCTTGTAAATATTTCCAAAGTTGAGTGGAGTTGGTTAGACCTCGCGATTTTACATTTCTGCCAAGTTCATTAGACATAATCTCAGTTGGGTTTAGATCTGGGGATTGAGGAGGCCAATTCATTATTCCTAATATTATATCTTCACTTTTTCTGTTCGAATATCTTTGGTTATATAGTGCTGTATGTTTGGATCATAATTGAAAGATGAAGTCATTCCCAATCGAACGATGACCGGAAGGAATGGCATGATGCTGCAGGATACGATGTTACTTCTCTTTGTTGAGGTTTCCTTTAATTTTCACTTGGTCCCCAGTCCCATCACTAGCAAAACGGCTCCATACCCTTACATTATCCACCTCCATGCTTGACTGTAGCACCATGCAGCTTTCTTTGAACGTTTCTCCTGCTCTTTTTATATACTATCTTCTCTTACTGGCAAATACTTCAAAACGTAAAATTTTGGAGTTCTCTTGCCCATTTCAATTTCTTTTGCTTATTGCCATGCTTCAGATAAGGTTTTCTACCAGCTACACGACCATTCAACCTTGCGTCTCTTAGTCGCCTTTGGACAGTTGAACACGATACACCGTTTTTTAATGTTAAATTATATTCAGCGGCTAGTTGAGGAATCTATTTTTTAAAACTTTCTAACCAATAATATATCTTCCCTTATCGTCGTCTTTCTTTTTCCTCGTCGGTCCTTCTTGTTGTTTACTGAGCCTATTTCCTCTTGTCTTTTAATGATTTTAGACACTCCATTATGAGAAACACCAATCTTATGCGCAACATCTCTTTGGGATAACCCAAAATTACGTTGCATTTTTTGTTCTATAATAACGTCTTCTCATGGGGATCACTATTAATATCTGAAAAAGAAATGATGTTGCTTCATAAATGCTGAGTATTTTCAATGGGAAAACAAACTTCATGTTTAGTTCTCAGTGTTTAAACAATGTTAAACAACTAATCCATGTAGAATATGTAAAAAAGCTGAAAGTTTTTTGAATACATAAGAAATATCTAAGTAAATGCAGCCAGCAATCATCAAGGGAATCAAAGTTCACAAATTTCATAAATGTAGGATTAAGGACAAACTACTAAAGACGAGAGGGCTAAAAAAGATCACTCCAACTTCATACACGAGTCAATTACATTACTTAAAAATTTTATTGGTTTTGGCAGCAGGACTTTTAAGCTACAGCACATTTTTATAGTGCCACCATAATTTTGACCGCCAGTCATATATATATATATATATATATATTATATATATATATGAGTTCAACCATTACGTAGTGAGCACAAATACAAAAGAATGATTATAGAACATTTTAATTTGAAGAAACAGAGAAGAAATATGCTAAACTAAGTATTTTCAAACTAGAGAAGATGTAAATTATCTAACAATATCTCTAAAATAACTAACAATATTCCTAAAATAATTGGGAAATACACTGTAAATAAAATACATGGGGACATGTCCTATAAATTCAACAAACATCTTTAAATACTAGAATTAATACAAAATGTACCGACCCTTTCTTCTATACACACACACACACACACACACACGCGCGCACACACACACACACAAATTAGTAAACCAAATTTTATGCAAGATCCTGCAACCGAGTCATTAAGTTTGCGAAGGTTCTAACCCTCGGAATTGGAGCAGTTCTGACCAAGTAATCAAAGAGTCGAAAAGTCAATAAAAATTCTGCTGCAGTGAATTAAAGAAAAAATCTATTCAATCTGAAGAACCTAATGTTTGTTTCATGTTTTCATATTTTTTCTTCTCATCTTTAGTTCTCTCATGTTTTCATCTTTTTCATCTGTTTTCATCTTTTTTTCATCTTATCTTCATCTTATTTTTTTCTTAACCTCGTCTGCGTTTTCATTCAGTTTATTCTTTCGTTGAATTTGGAGATGAATACTGAAACTTTGCGGATATATCGCGTTTTCATTTATCTTCTCGGGAAAGAATTTGGGATATAGAGATTGTGTGTGGAATTATTTTGTGATAAATCTAACCTCTATAACGGTAGAGTGTAAGCATATTGATAGTCATATCATCTTATACAATTTCCTTTAATCCTGTAATAGATGCGACTGTAAAAATCGATAAATATTATTGGAAATGAGGTTATACCTGTAAAGAAAATATAATTAATGCATACTTGCGAGTGACAGTTTTATTGTTTTCTGTGCAAGGAACGAAAACCCTTGAGTAATTAACTAAAATATCAGAAAATAATAATAATTATTATTATTATTATTATTATTATTATTATTATTATGAATATTATTATTATTATTATTATTATTGAAACAAAATGTAAATAAAATAATATATGACTCTTATAAAGTCCAATCGCTTTTGATATGAAAAAGAAGACTTTATAATACTCGGTAAAACAAGAGATAAACAGTCGTGAACTGGAACGAAACCTTTCTTTGAAGTGTTAAAAAATTATAATTAACATTAATGCAAGTGTGAAAATAAACAAATTGTGAAACCTTATTAAGATGATAACGCAGAGACTGAAGCAAAGAAGATGAAGGAGTTTTTAAACCTCTTTCTCAACATCTAAGATCATATGACGGAGGGGGACCTTCTCCTGCCTTACGGAGTCTGGACGCAGAAGACGGTCTCCCGTCCAACTCTACCCATACCCAATGTCGGTTAACCTCGCTGATCAAACGGAAACGGTGTTACGACATTAGTTACGACGTAGTCCAGACTGAAGTAACAAGATGAAATTCATATACAGGGTGTCCCAGAATTAACTATCTATTTCAATGAAATCGGACAAATTTTTTAAAAACACACTTTTATTTATGTTTATCATGTTTAATATGTGTTAAAAATGTATAAATTTCTAAATTTTTTTCATAATTTTATTTTCATAATTTTTTCATTATCTGGTCCAATGAAAGACCGTCTGAAGTCATAGAATGGCAAAGAGACTCTCCAAAAGTTAACGTGTGACTTGGAATGACCAAATCCAAAATTTATGGTGCTCCATCTTGTTGAAACACAACATTATCAAGAATGCCATCATCAAGAAGCTGTGGTTCGAGAAACTGCTGAAGCATATCAAGGTAGACGGTACCTGTTACAGTTGCTCCCGCAAAGAAGAATGGGCCATAAATTTTGGATTTGGTCATTCCAAGCCACACGTTAACTTTTGGAGAGTCTCTCTGCCATTCTATGACTTCAGACGGTCTTTCATTGGACCAGATAATGAAAAAATTATGAAAATAAAATTATGAAAAAAATTTAGAAATTTATACATTTTTAACACATATTAAACATGATAAACATAAATAAAAGTGTGTTTTTAAAAAATTTGTCCGATTTCATTGAAATAGATAGTTAATTCTGGGACACCCTGTATATAGGGTAGGCTAAAAGTCAGGAAACATAGGAACTATGCTTTTCAATGCAAATAAATGAGTATATGTATATTTATGTATATTCCTATGTTTCATGCCTTTTGGACCACCCTATATATAATATATATATATATATATATATATATATATATATATATATATATATACAGGGTGTCCGAGAATTATCTGTACAATTTTTGGCTGTTATTAAAAGTCAACCATGAAGTGTAGAAATTCCAGTGTTGTCCCATTTTACAGAGAATCTCATTAAGTTTTTTCTGATACCAAGTTTTGATAAGTTTTTTAGAAATTCCAGTGTGTCCGAAAATTATCTGTACAATTTCATCTTTTAATAAAATTCTTGATAACACACGTAAAATTCTTAAACAAGATTATTTAGAATCTGTATTTTCAAAAGTTTCTTTATTAAAGTAACGTTGTTACAAACATTCGATATGTGCACCATTAGTGATTCGCAAAACATCCAATCGATACTCCAAATGTTGCCATGTACGCTGCAGCATATCCACATCAATTCGCTCAATAGCAGCTGTGATTCTTGCTTTTAAATCATCAATGTCTGTCACTCGCGTACATTTCTAAAAAACTTGTCAAACGTGGTATCAGAAAAAACTTAATGAGATTCTCTGTAAAATGGGACAACACTGGAATTTCTACACTTCATGGTTGACTTTAATAACAGCCAAAAATTGTACAGATAATTCTCGGACACCCTGTATATATAAGCAAAGAACCACAGGGAAAAGGAATAGGAAACACGAAGTCCGAGCGCTTTCGTGATATATTCACATCTTCAGGAACAAGAAGATGTGAATATATCACGAAAGCGCTCGGACTTCGTGTTTCCTTTTCCTTTTCCCTGTGGTTCTTTGCTTATTAAGAAGATCACGTGTTGCTTTGTGATTTCTTTGCATATATATATATACAGGGTGTCCCATAAGTCCGGCATCATAGGAGAAATTCATATTTTTCTATTTCTACAAACCATAATTCATATTTTTCTCTTTCTACAGGCCATAATGTCTGTGAGCAAGGAAGAACGAATCCAGATAATTCTACTCATAGATTTTTATCTCTGGGGCCACTTGAAAGCGCTGGTATACGCAGAGAAAATTAGGAGTGTTGAACATTTGCGGCAGCGCATTATTGGGGCATGTAACACCATTACTCCTGACATCATTCACCGTGTGCTTGCTGACTGGGTATCATGTCTGAATTTATTTGTGTATTGAAAACAATGGTGGACATAGTGAGCACGTTCTCTAAATAAAAGCTTTTGTTTTGCCTTTTTTTATTATTTTTCCTATGATGCCGGACTTATGGGACACCCTGTATATATATATATATATATATATATATATATATATATATATATATATATATATATATGTACAGGGTGTCCCATAAATCCGGTCTCATAGGAAAATTTATTTTAAATTAATTTTACAAAAATAATAAATTAGAACTAAAACAAATGTTCAAATTAATGTCTTGTTTTGGACCTTTTTTGTTGCAGGTAAATAACACGCAATGGCTAATATGGAAGCGAGGTACACTTCTCAGGAAAAGGCGGAAATTGTTCTTTTGCATATTTCTGGCCTTAGCCAAAGACAGACAGTTGAAGAATTTCACCGTCGTCATCCCACTGAACCACGACCTGGTTAGCGTTCTGTTGGTCGAATGCTTTCAAGATTCAAGGAGACCGGAAGTGTTCAGTTTATGCAATATAAAATAAATTTTCCTGTGAGACTGGACTTATGGAACACACACACACACACACACACACACACATATATATATATATATATTATATATATGTGTGTGTGTGTGAGATGCAAACCCACAAGGAAAAAGAAAAATTATTCCAAGGCCTTTTGTGTATTCAAAAATAAACCTCGTCAGGGAATGAAGGGAGAAAGCGAGATGACGAAAATATATACATATGTAGAACGGACAGAGACATAAAATGATTAGCACATGTAAACCCTCGTCCAACGCGTGTTTGTCCAGCGCGAATTTACTTATACACGGAAAAATAAATGCGAACAATTATTTGCCGAAAGCGGAAAATTTGATTATACACGGTCCGCCAAACACGCTCTAATACAGTAGTACTGTACGCGTGCCAATGCGCGCTCTAGTGTTTCCTCCTACACTCTCCAACACTCCCGCATCTCTTTCCCTCTCGCGTCACCCCTCGCATCACCCTTTGTCTCAGTCCCGCTAACGCGTTAAGTTCAGTGAAGTTGTGTTGGATTGTTTTTGTCGTATTTTGCCGTTGTTTTGCTATTACCCCTGGACAGCAGTATGGCAAGAAAACGTAAAACATCTGAAAGTGATAGTGAAGAGAAGAAAAGTTGTAAGGTTATGACATTAGCCGAAAAAATAGATTCTAGATAAGTTGCGTGGCGGTATGAGCATAACATCACTTGGCCGCGAGTATCACGTGAATAAGTCTACCATACGCACCATCCGAAAGAGTGAAGAAAAGATACGTGCTATTTTCATTTAATATATTTTTATTTATCATATGTAAATATCATTATGTTTATGATTTTATTATGTTCTTGTTTCATATACAGTATAGGTGTGGAAATTCATTTATGTGTGAATAAAAAATCTACGTATCTAAGTATTAATGGGAGACTTTACGCGGCCGCGTTCACGTATCCCATTTATCCCATAAGGTATTAAGTTTGTCCAACGTGGATTTACCTAACGCGCCGTTCTCGAGAAACCTAACCCCCGCGTTGGACGAGGGTTTACTGTATTTTAACAGGATATTGTAAATTTTATACATTCTCGCACTGTTATTGAAATTATTTTTAAAATGGATGAATGCACATTCTAGAATATTCCTTTCAATTATATGTTTTTTTAACGAGTGCTTTAAAACTATCCCACTTGATACTATGATTACATCTATATTAAACAATGCATTGGAATTATTAGCTGTTCTACACGCATATTTATAACGTTTTTCCCGCATGGCCTATACTGTATACTCTGAGTTACATTGTGCACATCCGATCGAATACACAGTCAACCGCATTATCCGGGCTATTCTTTATTAGGCGTGATTTAACAGTATTATTATACTTAAAGACTACGTTGATACCAATTACTTTAAGTAAAGTCGAAAGATATTGAAAATTAACATGGTAAGGTAGGCTAAGGATATTTTTATGCTCAAATTTTTTTACAGTTACATTATTATAATACCTATTCTTGGCTTTCCTAAGGCAGTTATCTAGAAATGAAATAGGATAACATAATTTAGTACCAATATTCATGATATTGCGTAACTCGGAATTTAAAAATTCAGGACTTTAATTTGCCTTTAATCAACTCTTGATATTAATCATGTGCTAATCTTTTTATTTCTGCCCCGTTATACATATGTGTATATACAGTATTTTCATCATCTTGCCTTCTCCCTTCATTCCCTGACGAGGTGTACTTCTGAATACACGAAAGACTTTGGAATCATTTATCTTTTTCCTTGTGGATTTCATTATATATAATATATATATATATATATATATATATATATATAATATATATATATATATATATATATATATATATATATATATAATGTCCCATAAAAATGTCCCTATTTTTATTTGCCTGTTAATTCACAATAGATGTATATTTTATATATTTTTACATTTCTAATCTTTCATTACTTAATAACTAATAAATATTTTATATTAAAACAGTTCTTTCACCATTTTGTATTTAAAGCAATAACTTTTTTAAATTTCTATGAAATTACCACTGCCAATATACTATAGCCTAGTAAGGCCATAAAAGGGTTACTTGGCTATACAAATAACTGCATTACTCCAGATTTAAAGTGGTTTCAGCAGGATGGAGAACCTCCACACAGTGCTTGTGAAACTCGCAACCTTTAGAGAAAGCTTTTTTCTGGCCGACTCATCTCCCTTCATGAGCCATTGGAATTGCGCCCATATTCACCTGACCACACACCTTCTGACTTTTTTTTGCGGGGTTTCATAAAACGTAGGATCTGTTCTACCAAGCCTAAGAAATTTGAAGACCTAAAGATCAAAGTCTTTGAGGTAATCAACAATATCTTAGCTGAACTATTTCCAAATATTATGTCAAACATTTGTGTAAGGTCAAATACTGTGTTAGAAAAAAAATGGCAATTACACTGAACATGTCCAATTAAGGTTAATAAACTTCTATGTTTTACGTACCTGTTGCGTTTGTCTTCGTTTCTGTATTCCTTTTGTTTAACTTAGCACATTTATTTAGAAATAGGAACATTTTGGGGGAACACTTGGTGTGTGTGTATATATATATATATATATATATATATATATATATATATATATACATACACACGAGGGATGCGCCTCGGTGGTGTAGTGCTTAGCATCGCTGACTACGAATACCATCAGCCTCGGGATCGAGACCTGGTGATGGCAGGCGCCGCGCAGGAAAACCCAGCTGTTCATCCTTCCACACAATAAAAATTGGTTGGTAAATAATTGGGTACCCTCGGTAGCCTAGTGGTTAAGACGCGAGGCTGCTGATCGGGAGGTCGTGAAATCGAGTCCGGGAGAGGACTTTGTAACTTCTGACCCACCCGTGTTAGGGCATGGTTCGGATTCCAAGTTAAACTGTCGGTCTAAGGTGGAGTGACAAGCTTGACCTTCGTCAGAATGAACAATTCGGGCGGAAGTGAAACCAAGGTTAACCATGGTTATATAATGGTGGCGCTACTTGGAGATTTAGCTACATACTTATATGGTTAAATCCCCAACTAGCGCCAATAGTAAGCCACCATTTTTACCATTTAGGTCGAACTTTGTAAATAAATGGGATTTTCTCGTACGAACTACTTTTCTAGGTTAGGTTAGGTTAACTCGGGTTAACCCAACCTTAACCTAACCTAACCTAAGCGTAAACTAACTTAAAACAAATAAATGTGTATGTAAAGACTGAGGAAGCATAAAAGACGAGTTATTTAACTTCGAGTATGTTGAATTAAAATCCTAACGCGAGTGAAATTCGAAAAAATAATCATTGTATACGGTAAATATAACGCTTTCTCTAAACTTTCTTACCGAATTCCCATCCTACTTTAACACAAACGAAAGTGATTAAAAATTTGAAAATATAATATACATATAGGGTGAGTCAAATGTCTGGAAACATAGGAACTATGCTTTTCAATGCAAATATATATGTATATTTGCATTGAAAAACATAGTTCCTATGTTTCCAGACTTTTGACTCACCCTGTGTGTGTGTGTGTGTGATATATATATATATATATATATATATATATATATATATATATATTGAAAGAGAGAGCCTGTTCGACCTACTGAGTAAAAATGGCCACGGGCGAAAATTTACTCAAATGTTCGACCAACTTGGGCATCTATGACTATATATATATATATATATATATATATATATATATATATATATATATATATATATATATATATACAGGGTGTCCCATAAGTCCGGCATCATAGGAAAAATAATAAAAAAAGGCAAAACAAAAGCTTTTATTTACAGAACGTGTTCAATATGTATTGTTCCGTAGCCCATTCACAAAATTCCATCCGCCGGTCGGGATCATCTTCGCTTAATTTCTGTAGGATCTGAAGTTTATATGGATGCCATTTGTGAGCCTGAAGAATGCGATGGATGCTACTTTTCGACACTCCTGTCTCGGCGGACAATCGCCGAAGAGACTTATTGGGCTTATTGGGACTTCTGTTAAAATGAGCCAGGATAGCAGTCGCTGTATCATCGTCAGTGGACCTCCTTGAAGGTCCACTGCGTGGTTTATCTTCTATGGATCCTGTTTCCTTAAACTTTGCAACAAGTCTGCTAACACAACTCTGTGTTATTGGCTCGCGGTCTGGATGCAGTCTGTTAAATTCTTTGACTCCGATTTCCTATGAGTAGAATTATCTGGATTCGTTCTTCCTTGCTCACAGACATTATGGCCTGTAGAAAGAGAAAAATATGAATTATGGTTTGTAGAAATAGAAAAATATGAATTTCTCCTGTCTCCTATGATGCCGGACTTATGGGAAACCCTGTATATCAGGAAATATTTTGCTCGTGTGTATGCATTTTGCTCATATGTATGGATATTCCCTGTAATTTTGATTGTAATTGTAATTATATTTAGTGAGAAATAAAATAAAAGGCATTACTTTCATCCCGCCCCTCGTGTGTGTATATATATATATATGCAGTATATAGGAGACTAATTTTTAGTATCTTTTTATTCATTTTATTATAGAATGAAAGTTGGAGGACGCCTATTCTTCTTTATTTCCTTAAACCACGTTAAAATATTGCAGATTTTGGATTCTGTCGTGAATGAGATGAAGGAAATTGAGAAAAGACTGAAAAATACGAACGTTATTTCAGGATGTAACGACAGGATTAAATATTTCAAGTCCTTGCATCATTCTTTCCATCGTTTCTCTTGTTTTAATAAAGTTAATACTATTGTACAGTGTGTGTATATATACACACAGTGGCGGATCTAGGATATTTCTTTGCGGGGAGGCTGGTGCTTATATTGGTGCCCAGTATATAGCAGAGGAATACCACCTTTACCTAATGCACAAAAATCACAATGTGGCTACCCTCTTTAAGAGTCAGTAAGCACTAATTGGTTAAGAGAACACACAATTAATCTATGCGTCTTTTATTTAATGCCAACGCTTACTCTTACGCAGTGTTGGGCACTAAAGCGTTAATCCGATAACAGTTAATTAACGAAGTTAACTTTTTTTAACGGACTATTAACGGAAGTTAATTTCCATTTATCGGTATCGGACCAGTTAACTTCCGATAACTTCAGTCTGCCAATTCCGTCCTCTGCCGCAGTGGAACGGCTCTTCTCTCTCGGCAAGGACATCCTGAGGCCCAAGAGGTCAAGACTGGCAGTTGGGCCTAACTTTGAGAAGTTGGTCTTTCTGAAGGGCAACCAGCACATTGTGTCATAGTCTTTAATAAATGTGCCTAAAATTTAATTTTACCTTTCAGTTCACGCCATAATAATTCTCTGGTAAATTAAAATTTAGTTAATGGTTAGTGGTTACAAGGGTTTCAAAACATGTAATCAGTACATTTTTTATTAAAAATAAAAAAAAAAGTTATTAAGCAAAAAAGTTGCAAAACTTGATAAAAATACAGTTAAACACCTATTTACTGTTGGATTTTGCATAAATAAACATTTTCTATGGGTTTTAAAGCTTTTTTCCTTGATTTTTTTAAATGTTAGTAAAGAAATAGTTATCGTTAACGGATTATCATTAACTTCCGTTAACTTTGTAGTAAAATTATCGGATTATCGTTATCGGAGTTAAAAATTGGGGTTAACGGATTATCGTTATCGAAGTTAACTTTTTGGTTAACGGTGCCCACCACTGCTCTTACGCTTACGATGCCAATGCTTAAGCAGTTGAAAATAGGGGTTCAACTTCAGTAACACAACAATACACACCACAACAATAATCATGTAGGTTGCTCTACATTATTATTATTATTATTATTATTTACTCAGTAACCTCTGCGGTGTAGATTCAATTTAATTGTATTTTTGGACAGGAGGATTTTCTCCTGTTTGCATTATCCATTATTCTAAACTTTAAAATTAAAATATTTTGCCAACAAAGCTTGTTAAAAAACAAAAAAATGTATTATTGCAGTTGCAGACTGAAATGAAATTGAGGGAAACCGTTTATGAATTACAGAAAATGTTTAAGATTTATAAAATTTCAGTGAGCCCGATAGCTCAATGGTTACGGTGTCGGGCACTGGGCTGTGAAGCTCTGAGTTCGCTCCCATCTGTTAGAATCGGTAGGGTGGGCCTGGCCACTCGCCTTGTTGCTACGTGGGCGCCCCATGTAGTGGGGGAATAAGCTTTATGGGATGTTACCTTCGTAATTTCAGCAAAAATTTAGAATTGGTTAGAAGAATTTTATACTGTTGGTGAGAGAAACCCACTTAATGGTTGAGTGCTGAATACACTGTCTCCCAATTAATCTATTATTATTATTATTTGTCAGATGAATTCTTGAATGTTTTTATTCACCTACCGGAGAGCGTCGTTGTCGTGAACTTAAGGATAATACTGTAAATTGTAAAAGTATCATTCTAATTGTTTCGTACTTTGAAAGCTTTTGTTTGCGTGCGTGCGTGCTGTTGTGCGTTGTGACAGCTTTATTGCAGTAGTGTGATTGTGATAAGCGTGTTCGGTGGGTGAACTAATCTTTAAGCACCTTTAGCGTAAATTATAAGTATATTTGCCTTTATTTCCTCATTGAACTACTTCTCACAACTGTTCATATCATTTTTGTTACTGTGACAACTTTCGTTATTCAGATGTTTCTTTACATCACTACCAATATACTGCTTTAGAGACAACAATTAGCTGAAACATATATCTTGTAAGCTGGTTAATTTATATACCTATTTTTAAAAGATTTGATAAATTTTACTGTATAAATTCCACTGTACCATACTCGTAAGGGCTATAAGCCCTCTATGCTAAAGAAAATATCTCTGCTCACTACTGTCTCCTGGAGCAGGATTTCAGAATAGGCATACACAGAGGCGTACCGAAGGGGAGGGCGACAGGGGCGATCGCCCCCCCTTGAGCTAATAGATTATTATTATTTTCCCAGTAAAATTGCTAGGTTACAACAGGATGAGAATGAAAGTGAAGAAATTTCGGCGACTTCGGCGCTAGCTTTACCTTCCCCTACTACTAAAAATCTAAAATGGCTTAGGATCCCGAAAACTCTTAATCCGACCCTGAGAATAATTTTCTCTTATAAAGGTAACAGTCCAAGGAAATGCTTAATCTCGAAATTAGCATTTTTTTATTCTTATGTTAATACAAATGTGAGCATCCTAATTGCGGTTTGCATTGAATATTATGTTACTAATCAGATTTTTATCATAATTTTTATATTTTTTTATAATATAATTTTTATATTTTTATTCATAATGTGTCTTAGCAGTAGCTAGTTAATAATCTCTAACTGAACGATAAACTCATCATGAACGTACATAAAAATTATTTATCTATATTTCAATTATACTTCTACGATTAGTTCCAAGTTCGCCCCCCCCTCCCCTTGGCAAATTTCTGGGTACGCCCCTGGGCATACACACTAACCATATATATATATATATATATATATCATAACTAGCATTTAGTATGGAAATTTAAGACTTAAATTTTTAGCAGATTGAAGAATACAAATCGCGAACATATCTTTGTTATAATATACGTATACGGATAGCTTTGCCATTATAAATTTTTAAATCTTTTTTCTGCTATATTGTCCGCTCACACACCAATGAAATGTGAAGTGAATGACAAAATTGCAGGGCATGTTTAAGTATTTAGAAAAAGAACTTCATATTTAATATTCTCAGCATCCTCGTTTTGTGTATAAATAACTGAATGATAACTGCTTAGTTTTTAATTTCAGGTGAGATGGGGAAGAGTGAGGACTTTCAAAGTCCCCTTTTAAAAGTTTTGAACAGTGTGCGTGCGTGTGTGTGTGCAGACTGCACTATTTGACATTTACTGTAATCTTATTAGTCCTCCACATTGGTATTTTTGGGCAGCTGCATTCCTACTTTGGTTGTGGTGAGTTGGCAGTCATTGGATCTAAATTAAGTCTGTTAAATCAGTTCTGACCACGGTTTAACGCTTGTTATTACTTTGGTCTATTTGTACAGGGTGGTCCAAAACGGTGAGAATTTTTAAAAGTAATTTCTCGGATTTTTTTTTTGGAATGATGATTCAAAATTTAAATGAATTTGGACTGCGCGGGAACGTGCTTTTTTCACTTAGCTGCTTTTCAAAAGGCGTAAGTTAAAGCAACAAACTGCCTACGAAGTGCTCTGAACTTGAACTGTCATAACCATTTTAACAATTAATAATAATAATAATAATAATAAACAGCCAGTTTTATTGTGGCAAAGACATAGTAAATCTGAAAAGATAAGAGGAAAGGCTTTTTCCCATAAAATGAGTGGTCAATGGGGAGGGGAGCCTCGAGCCCCTTCAGCCCCCTTCCTTGATCCGCCGGTATATATATATTTATTGTATATAGATGGATGGTTGGTTAGTTAATTAGTTAGGTAATAGATAGGTACGGGAACGCTGAAGTAGTTTCAATGGAATAATAATTGGAAAATCGACCACACTGGAGTTTAGTCAAATTCGACTTTTCTCCAGTTCGACCTAATCCAGCTAAGTCGCATCTATTTATCTATCCACATACTGTATATATATATATATATATATATATATATATATATATATATATATATATATATATATATATATGTTACGCCCAAACATCGAAATCGCTCAGTGAGCGAAAAAAACAGCCACAACGCGTTGTGGATGCACCTAAGTGACCACACACCGATGTTAGATATTTTTTCGCTTCATAGCCGTTCTGAAACAACCACAACGCGTTGCGGACGATTCAGATATGACCACAACGCGTTGTGGACGATTTGAAAATTATTGAATGCCCGGTTAGGTCAACTGTACGCCCTTGACGTACAATTAACCTAATCGGACATTCAATTAACCTAACCAGTTTGTTAATTTTTACATTTACGTCTCATTAGTTTTTTAAAGGGCTTTATCTTTTTTCTTGCATATCTACTTAACTTTGCTTTTTAATTGATGAATACGTCGATAAATATACGTCGTGTTTATATCATTTCAATATACGTCGTGTTTAAATAGACTTTGATGAAAGGCATCGGTGTGTGGTCGTTTCAAATCGTCCACAACGCGTTGTGGTCATATCTGAATCGTCCACAACGCGTTGCGGTTGTTTGAGAACGGCCATGAAACGAAAAAATATCTAACATCGGTGTGTGGTCGTTTCAAATCGTCCACAACGCGTTGTGGTCATATCTGAATCGTCCACAACGCGTTGCGGTTGTTTGAGAACGGCCATGAAACGAAAAAATATCTAACATCGGTGTGTGGTCACTTAGGTGCATCCACAACGCGTTGTGATTGTTTTTTTCGCTCACTGAGCGATTTCGATGTTTGGGCGTAACATATATATATTATATATATATACTCAGAATGCACAGCTGTGTTTGTGCGTAGTCAACGGTGCATAAGTGCTGTCGAGTGTGTGATAAGTCACAGTTGAATTGGGGTAATCTTCTTGTGAGGTAGCATTTTTGGTACCTCAGAATATTAAAAAATGTATATACAAAAAATTTAGAAACATTTTTATTGTCGGAAAAAGGATATTTTACTCCTGATTAGGTTAGGACGCTAGGCTTGGTTACTTGAAGTTTGTTTAGGCTAGATTAGCGAGTACCTCACTATTTAATGACTTGACAGAAAACACTTTTCGAGCCCTTAACATAGGGCCTATATCAAACCCTTCTCTATTCGATGGCATTTAGGTTAGATTAGGTTATGGTAATTAGTTTTTTAATATATGGATTTTAAAAAGTCGGTACCTCGCTTATGCGGAGATGCGCACGTGTGTGTGTGTGTGTGTGTGTAAAAAAATTTTACATTTTATAGTTTCTTGTAACGATAAGGACTGAATAGGTTTTCGTTCAACCATTTGTACTTTTATGATTATAACGAGATCAAACTAACAGTGAAAATACGTTAATACAGCCTCATTGTTCCTGCATTTATAGCCCACGCTATTTGACGGTGTCGTTAAATGGCTGTTTAACACTTTTTTAAAAGAACATAGCGAATGTCGTTAAATTCGATCTTGAGGGGAGGGTGGAAGTTTGTACGAAATCCCTCCTTGAGAAAATACCCTCTGACATTGACAGCGGTATCAATGCCAATGATTTTCAGTGTTTCATTGGCATGACCGAATTTTTTTTTTTTTTTTTACATATTCCCCTCAATGAGTGCTCATTTTCCTCTTTAAGCGAATCCTGCCTTCTTTTGAGACTTGTTCTCTCCTTAAATATTCTTTTACGCTCTTTCCGCCAGTCCTCATTCTTTCCTTTAAGCATGAGTCTTCCTCGCCTTTTGTCCTTATTTGCCCGTTTGGGGTCTCCTCATTCCCCTCTGAGCCGTTGTCCTCCTTTTTAAGTCCTCATTCACCTCTTTGAGCCTCCATTCGCTCGAAGCAAGCGAAGCGAGCAAGTGGCCATTCTTCTCACGTATTCTTTTCGTTCAAATGAACCGCTGCTCTATTTCGTTGGTTGGTAATGAATAATTAGTTGGTTGTTCAATAGCTTTATTACCCATTTGCATGGTTGTTTTTTCTTTTTGTTTTTTTTCGTTTGTAACTTTCTTAAATATAGAATAATACGGAATTATTAATTACTACTCGCTCGTCTCTATTGTTATATTTTATCATATACTTGATAAAACTAATATCAAAACTATAATAGACTAACTTAAGCCGATACTGCCTGTTCAAAAATCAACTTTTTCTTATTTTCATAGGTTTCTGTACATTTTCCCATGCTTTTTGACCTAAAAAGCCGAAAATCACAACTATTTTGACCTAGGATGTTGGGAAGCATTGCCGCATGGAGCTTTAAATTTTCTGCCTTGAAATGGGCCAAAGCGCCAATTCCGGGGTCCCTTGAATTATCAAATGAAAGAGCATAAAATTAATAAATAATAATAATAATAATAATAATAATAATAATAATAATTATCTATCATTTTTCAGGAAACAACAGAAACTCAATCAGAATCTAGAAAACCATCTACAAGTTACAACTTCACAATGGCATTAAGCAAGGAGCTGAGGGAGCTCCGTGGGCTCACAGTTGATATCTCAGAACCTCCACGTACTGTCCACAGGCAGGTGTCAACTGGGCCATCTACCAGATCTCTCACTGAAACTTTCCTGGTTGGATACCCTTCAGCTTTTATCAGTGGTTCCCAGCTTCCCACCAACAGACAGGCGTTCCAGTATTTCCTTAATCTTCAGAATTTACCGGAAAATGCAGGGAGGCCCATGGTTCAAGACCTTGCATATGAAACAGTTGAATCTATCATCCCATTCTGGCAGATGGCTAGGATCAAGACAATGACCAAGTACAAGGCAATGAAGCTCTTCATGAAACTACATGAGAAACATCGTGCTCTGGTGAAAAGCAAAGGAAGAGCAAGTAACCCTGGAGGAAAAAGAGGAGCATTTGTGCTGGAATTAGACAGCCTGTTCGATATAGGAGCTCCAGATGCAATCCAGGAAATACAGAACAACAGACTGTTATCCAGAGAGAAGAAAGATGAGGATATCAGGTTCTACGAAGACCAAAAGACTGAGAGGAAAGGTCATATGTCTGGTCATGACAAGATTTTTGAGACAAGATCCCTGCAGCAAGCAGCGAGGAATGAAAGACTGCAGCATAGACAAGAACAAGGTAAAACTAATTACTTTGAACGTTACAAAAAGTTTTAAGTTTTACTCCATTGCGATATTTAGCATGTACTTAACAATTACTGTCTTAACATGTTGTACTATTTTACAGCGGCAGCAGAACAAGAGGCAGTTGTTCATGTGGATGACATTACCTGGGGTGACTCAACTGACAACGACGCTAACACAGAGGACATGGATTACCATCAGCCTCGTCCTGGATGTTCTCACCATCAAGACACTGTGACTAGTGTGACTTTGACGTTTCCAAGGAAGGTCATGGAATGTGATGTCATCTGCAATACAGCTGATCGTCTTGGTTTATCAGACAATCAAGTTACTGCCATGGTTTCTGCCACCTTGAAAGCTGGAGGGGCTGATCTGGATAACTTCGTCATCTCAACCTCAACAACACGTCGCAACAGAATGCTGTCCAGGTATAATATCAGCCAGAGTCACATGTCCAAGTTTTGTGAAAACCCCCCACAGTACGCTGCCTTACACTGGGATGGAAAGTTGCTCAAAGATGTCTTGGGCAGTGAACCTGGAAGTACCTCAGAGACTTTAGCTGTGCTAGTGTCTGGTCCACCTTCATACACTGAAGGAAAGTTATTGGGAGTACCTGTCATCGACAATTCTTCTGGCACAGCTCAGGCTGAGGCTTCAATGGATTTACTGGAGACATGGGAACTTACGGATAATGTTACTGCCCTTGTTTTTGACACTACATCCAGTAACAGTGGAGTTCACAGAGGAGCTGCCAAACTGCTAGCGAAAATGCTGAACAAAAGGTGTTTTATCTGGCCTGTCGACATCACATCCTGGAAATCCTAGTAGGAGCAGTTTGGGAGAAGCTGTTTGGGAAGGTGAAGGGGCCAGATAATCCCTGGTTTGAGCATCTGAAGGATGTTTGGACGGACTTGTCCAAGGAAAACCCAAAGATGCTGGCTATCAACAGCAAATGGCTGAAGGAAAAGAAGAAGAACAGTGAAGAAATACTCCAAGACATTCTAACAGCAGAAAGGCTTCCAAGAGCCGACTACAGGGAAATGGCTGAACTGACAGTCATTGTTCTTGGAGGAACGCCTCCTCGAGGTATTCACTGGAGTCGACCAGGCGCCATTCATCAGGCCAGATGGATGGCCAGAAACCTGTACTCCATGAAAATGCTGATGTTTGCAGATCAACTTGAGTACGACGAAGACACTGTATCAAAGCTGGAAAGACTCAACACCTTCCTTGCGCTGTTCTACACTCCTGTATGGATGATGTCAATGTCTGCTGCAGATGCTCCCGTGAATGATCTAAGTCTAATCCAGGACATGTTGAAGTACAAGAAAACTGACCCAGAGCTTGCTGATGCAGTACTTAATAAGATGGAAAACACAAATGGTACCTGACGCAGGAAGTCGTGCCATTTGCCCTGTTCAGCAGTAGATTGAGTGACACATTGAAGCACGACATTGCTGCCCAGTTACATGCCACTGAGAAGCCAGACCTTCAGAACAGGAAAGCCTCTATTCCAGAGAGTCACAGCTAAGACCACCCCGGTTGATCTCATTGGCCCAGAATCACATTTCCTGCTGGACACACTGAACATTGGATCCGAGTGGCTTCTGGAACCTGTCACGTCTTGGCCACAGAATGAGGACTACAGAAAAGCGTTGGACTATGTTAAGAATCTGAAAGCGGTGAATGACATTGCTGAACGTGGTGTCAAGATGATGAGCGACTTTGCAAATGTCATAACAACAGATGCCAAGCAAAGGAACTATCTCCTTCAAGCTGTGGAGTTCAACAGACGCCGCTTTGACAGCTTCAAGAAACAAACTCTCAACAACTGACTGTGTAAATGTCATTATGAAATTAATCATCATGTAATGCTTTCACTTCTTGATCGATTAGACTTGTGACAAAATGTTAATCTCAAATTTGTGTCATGAATAAGGCGCCTTGTCTGCCTTGAGTGTGAGAAAACGAATTTTGTGATATTTCTGAAATCTTTGTATGTACCAATGTGCCATTTCTTATTCCAAGACTATCATAATTGTATAAGTTAGAAAGAGGATTAAAAACACTTTAATTTGGTGCCTATTTTGTTGCTCTATCTTGGTTAGATAAAAAGTTATAGTGCAAAACATGATTCAAGGGACCCCGGAACTGGTGCTTTTGGCCGATTTCAAGGCAGAAAACTTAAAGCTCCATGCGGCAATGCTTCCCAACAACCTAGGTCAAAATGGTTGTGATTTTCGGCCTTTTCAGGTCAAAAAGCATGGGAAAAAGTACAGAAACCTATGAAAATAAGAAAAAGTTGATTTTTGAACAGGGCTACGGCGATACTGTCTATATATAAGCCTTTTAGGCCTCTATGCCACCACACATTGTGTGAGTTGATACAGAAAAAGATTATAAAAGGTTTTAGTAACTATAAATTTAAGTGATTTGCGTGCAGAGTAACATTAATGAACAAAGATTCTGCCTGGAAAAAAGCTCCCTCTATCATCTCTCTTAAGAGGAAAGAGAAAACTGCGTTCTTCCGTAGTTATAATACCTTTCAAAGTGGGTTTCTCCCACAGTGCGAGATTAGGAGGCTGATAAATATTGATTCTAATCGTACCTTTTCCTCCTTTCCAAACCCTCTTCTTGATGGAAGGCTATGAAGACGCTCGTTCCTACACACACACACACACACACACACACACACACACACACACACACACATATATACAGGGTGTCCCAAAAGGTATGGCCTAAAAATAAACTTTTACAATTTATAAATGATGGAGTTAAAGAACAATGATAAAAACAGGCATGAATGTTTTAAGTTTTACTTAATATAGTTAGTAAACCTCCACATGATATCCACCGTTCACAACAACTAGTCTAATTCTACATTCAAATTCTAAAAAAGCTTAAATTTCAGACAGGGAAATTAGTCACTGATTTCAAAATTCATCATTTAAACAGTTTACGGCACTTAACTTCCGGCATCAACTACAGTATGAGGCTATTTGATGTGTTAGGCTAAGGAGCTGGGCTAAGTTAAGCTAAGCACCTTATTGCTAAGTGCCTTTTTATGACATACGGTATGCGCATCACTTACACCAGATTTCATACGTTCAGCTTTTTTAGAATTTGAACGTAGAATTAGACTAGTTGTTGTGAACGGTTGATATCATGTGAAGGTTTACTAACTATATTAAATAAAACTTAACGCATTCATGCCTGTTTTTATCATTGTTCTTTAACTCTATCATTTATAATAAATAAATTGTAAAAGTTTATTTTTAGGTCATACCTTTTGGGACACCCTGTATAATGTTATAATGTTTCAGACCAACAAAGACCCGAGGATCCACTCATGGCTGGTCTCCCTAACTGTGTTCGTAATTGTGTATTGTGCATGTCCTCCGTGGTGGCGGAGAGGACCTACAATTTTACGTGGGTTCCGAACCACAAGGCCTTAATTTTACTACCTTAAATTATACCCAATCTATCAACATATGCGTCTAATCGATTTTTAAACATGTTTATAGATGTGCTACTAATTACTTCTACCGGCACACTATTCCACCTATTTACTATTCTATGCGTAAAAAGTTTTTGGCAACTGCTGTCTCGAACCTTCTACTTGTCAACTTACACCCGTTAGTTCTAGTCCTATTATATTGAGATATTTCGAAAAAAACTATCTCTATCTACGTTATCGAACCCATTCATAATTTTAAAAACCTAGATTAGATCACCCCTTAGCCTCCTAGTCTCGAGTGTAGTCAATTTTAACTCCTTAAGCCTATCCTCGTACGACTTCGGAATCATCTTAGTTGCTCGTCTTTGAACTCTTTCAATTTTGTCTATATCTTTTCACATATGCGGATTCCAAAATTGGATCGCGTACTCCAAATGGGGTCTAACTAATGATTTATAAAGAGGAACAATAATATCGCGCGATTTGTACTCAAAATTCCGAGCTATAAAACCTAGCACTTTGTTCGCTTTATTCACCGCTGCTGTACTTTGTTTCGCCACTTTTAATTCACCAGTGATTATAACTCCTAAATCTTTTTCTTGCTCTACGCTAGCTAACTCCTTCCCTGACATACTATACGCAACATTACCGTTACGCGAACCTATATGTAAAATTTTGCACTTATCGACGTTAAATCTCATTTGCTATGTGACTGACCAATCAACGATTTTATTCAGATCTTCCTGGATTTTACCTCTATCTTCGTCATTAATCGCCCTACCACCCAACTTCGTGTCATCCGCAAACTTTGAAACCGTACTGACTAGGCCGACATCTAAATCGTTAATATATATAAGAAAAAGCAAGGGGCCCAATACAGAACCCTGAGGAACGCCGCTCACTACATTAGCCCAAGACGACTCCGCTCCATCAACAACCACCCTCTGTTTCCTACCTCGCAACCACTCTTCTATCCAATTTATTACTACACCCCTGATTCCATGAGCCTTAGTTTTTTCAATGAATCTTTTTTATGCGGTACGATGTCAAACGCTTTTTGAAAATCCAAATACACTACATCAACCGCCCGATGACTATCGCAAACTTCAACAACGCTTTGAAAAAATTCTAAAAGATTAGTTAAGCAAGATTTGTTTCGCCTAAAACCGTGCTGCGTATTTCTAACCAAGTTATGCAATTCTAAGTGTTCGACTATACGATCCCTAATTATTGATTCCAGTAGCTTACCTACAACAGACGTTAAACTGATTGGCCTATAATTTCCCGCCACACCTTTATCGCCTTTCTTAAAGATAGATGTTACATTTGCTAACTTGAAATTATCTGGTACGCACCCGTCAGAAATAGACGCATTAAAAGTCTTTGTTAGCGGCACAACAATGCTTCCTTTTAATTCTTTTAGTTGTGTGGGATATATGGAATCCGGCCCCGGTGATTTACGCATTTTCATTTTATCAATATAGCGCATTACCTCCCTTTCACTAACCACAATATTATCCAAAGTATTACCATTATCAAAAGGTATTATGTCTATGACCGTAGAGATATTCGTTACATCTTCTATAGTAAAAACTGACGTAAAAAATTCGTTTAGCAAGGTAGCCATTTGCTTATTTTCAGAAACTAGTTCTCCGTTAAAATTTTTCAACGGCCCCAAGACACTTTTTACTGGATTCCTATTGTTGACGTATTGAAAGAATCGCTTGGGGTTTACTTTGCCGTCACGAGTTATGGAGATTTCAAATTCGCGCTTGGACTTTTTTATTACACTTTTCGCTTCACGCCTTAGAGATATGTAGTTGCTTCGTAACCACAAATTGTCTTTATCGCACTTATGTAGCCTACAAGCCCAATCCCTACTCTATAATATATCCTACTCTAGAAGTAAACCACAAGGGCTTGTTCTTTACTTTCGCACGCTTAATCTTGTACGGCACACATTCCTCATTTATAGTCCTAAATACTGTACTGTTTCAAACAATTCCCACATTAGTTTTGTGTTGGAGATCCTCATTACGTTTTCCCAATTGACGTGTGAACAAGTCCCTCCTGCCGTAGAAACTCTTCCAAAAATTTGCAAAATGCACTCATTCGTGTAGGCAAAGGGACTTTAGGTTATTGTTGATATATGTAGGTCGCCTTGCTGTAGAAATCGCTAAGCTAGATAATTCGAGGAAGTATACCTGTTAAAACGATCTTATTAGTTTTTCCTTTAGTCGCTCTAGTAAGTCCCTGTACCTAGCCAGCAGCTCTTCCGATTTAGAATTTAAAACGTTATTAGTACCGACATGAATAGTATACGTTGTGTCAGCGTTGTCCCAGCGTTGTGGAACTTACGCTGGGACCGTTCGAGTTACGGCAGCCTGAAAAGAAGAGAGAGTATTATGAAATAGTCTTCCTAAACGCGCAGCTCCAACGTCATTAAGATGAAGTCCATCTCCGAGGAACAAGTCCCTCCTGCCGTAGAAACTGTTCCAAAAATTCGCAAAATGCACTCCTTCCTGTTGGCAAAGAGACTTTAGGTTAATGTTAATATAGGTCGCCTTGCTGTAGAAATCGTTACGCTGGATAATTCGAGGAAGTATACTTGTTAAAACAATCTTATTACTTTTTTCCTTTAGTCGCTCTAGTAAGTCCCTGTACCTAGCCAGCAGTTCTTCCGATCTAGAATTTAAAACGTTATTAGTACCGACATGTATAACCAGGGCTGTGGAGTTGGTGATAAAATTTGCCGACTCCAACTCCGACTCCGACTCCAAAAATTTTAACATTCCGACTCCGACTCCATCCAACTATGCACTTCCGACTCCGACTCCGACTCCACTCAAAATTGACCGACTCCACGACTCCGACTCCTGACTCCGACTCCGACTCCACAGCCCTGTGTATAACATAAGTGTCCTCGGCGGTACCGTCTGTAAAATGGTCAACACTATTAGTTATATCCTCCACCCTTGCACCAAGGTAGCAGTAACGGCGCCTACGACGAGGGTTTCTCCCACAGAATTCCTCGAGCTGCCCTCGAACAATGGAATCGCCAACGAGTCGTCTTTCCGGTTCATCAGCATCTTCGAAACCTAAAACAGAAAATTTATTGTTTGTTATTACTGGTAAACAAGTTTTAGGTTATCTCAATGGGGGCTCCATTACGCACTTGAACGAAGGGTTGGGAAGTTACATATATATATATATATATATATATATATATATATATATATATATATATATATATATATATACTGTATATATATATATATATATACACAGGGTGTTTGAAAACTTTCTGTACAAATTGTAATGGGGGATAGGCAACACCAAGACAAACCCTTTTCGTCTATAAGTGTATGTCCGCTGACGTCACCATTCGGCGCGAGAGGGCGCCGCTGCAATTGGCTAAAAGGTGAAGTGGGCTAGACTCACGCTTGCCGCGGGCATTCTTAAATCGGACGTAGTACGCGTAACATGGAGCGCTTCACGACTGCTGAGATGGCTGACATGCATATGGTGTATGGGGCTGCCAATGGAAACGGAAGAGCTGCTGTGAGGTTGTACCGACAGCGCTTCCCAAACAGACGTGTGCCAAACCACCAAACGTTTGCGCATTTGCATCGGCGACTGCGAGAAACTGGAACATTCCATGCAAACATGCATGACACTGGTCGGGAGAGAAACGTGCGCACTCCTGACATGGAAGAAGAAATCCTACGGCGATTTGAGGACAATCCAAGCGCAAGCACGCGAGGTGTTGCACGTATCCGGTCGGTGAACCACGACCTGGTCTGGAGAGTGTTGCACGAGCAGCAGTTACATCCGTTTCATCGTCAGAGTCCAGGCATTACAACCTCGGGATTACCTTCTTCGTGTGGAATTCGCACGCTGGTTTCTGCAGCAGACAGCGGTGCAGCCTAATTTTCCGGCTTATTTGCTGTTCTCAGATGAGACCTGTTTCACACGTGAGGGTGTGTTTAACATGCACAATTCTCACGTGTGGGCGCACGCAAATCCACATGCTACACGGGTGCATGCTCATCAAGAACGGTTCGCCGTCAATGTTTGGGCGGGTATCGTCCATGGCAAGTTGATTGGGCCGTACCTGCTGCCTGCCCGACTCGACGTCAGGAGTGCGCACGTTTCTCTCCCGACCAGTGTCATGCATGTTTGCATGGAATGTTCCAGTTTCTCGCAGTCGCCGATGCAAATGCGCAAACGTTTGGTGGTTTGGCACACGTCTGTTTGGGAAGCGCTGTCGGTACAACCTCACAGCAGCTCTTCCGTTTCCATTGGCAGCCCCATACACCATATGCATGTCAGCCATCTCAGCAGTCGTGAAGCGCTCCATGTTACGCGTACTACGTCCGATTTAAGAATGCCCGCGGCAAGCGCGAGTCTAGCCCACTTCACCTTTTAGCCAATTGCAGCAGCGCCCTCTAGCGCCGAATGGTGACGTCAGCGGACATACACTTATAGACGAAAAGGGTTTGTCTTGGTGTTGCCTATCCCACATTACAATTTGTACAGAAAGTTTTCAAACACCCTGTATATAATATATATATATATTATATATATATATATATATATATATATATATATATATATATATAATACTTATCGTATGTGTGAGCTTAAGGTTAAAATCATAGATTAATGAAGCCCAAGTTGCCTCTATGATTCGAACTAATAGCGTTCTTGATTTTCCTGAGTGGCAAGCGTGTGTGTATATATATATATATATATATATTATATATATATATATATATATATATATAACCTTTGGTTAGCTTCCGCCCGAATTGTTCATTCTGACGAAGGTCAAGCTTTCCACTCCACCTTAGACCTACAGTTTAACGTGGAATCCAAACCACGCCCCATCAGCAGCCCAACGTCTTAACCACTAGGCCACCTAGGGTACCCATTTATCTACCAACCACTTTCTTTATTGTGTGGAAGGATGAACAGCTGGGTTTTGCTGCGCGCCTGCTGCCGTCGGGTCTCGAACCCGGGGCCGATGGTTTCGTAGTCAGCGACGCTAACCACTACACCACCGAGGCGCCTTAAGGCGCAGGGGTTAGACAAAATAATATGAACACCTTGATAAATGGCGGTTTTTATTCTTAATATGGAGTTGGTCCTCCTTTAGCGGCAATAACAGCTGCAATGCGTCGGGGAATTGATTCATACAGCTTTTGGACAGTGGCTAGAGGAATCCTGAACCATTCTTCGAGCAAACCCTGCTCCAGTTCCTCCAAAGACGCCGGCGGTGGGAATCGGCTTCTGACCTGCTGCTCCAACTGACACCACAGATGCTCGATAATGTTAAGATCCGGGGATTGTGGAGGCCAATCCAAGCGTTCTACTTCACTAACATGCTCTTCAAACCAGTTTTTAACGACCCCAGCGGTGTAGATTGGTGCATTATCATCCTGGAAGACGGCGCCGCCATTGGGAAACAGCGTTTGGACCATGGGATGGACCTGGTCAGCCAATATTGACAGATAGACCTGGGCGTTAACCCTACCATGCAGTACTACAGCTGGGCAAGAGTATTCCACGATATTGCTGCCCAAACCATCACAGATCCGCCTCCATGCTTAACGGTTGGGGTCAGGCAGTCGGGGTCATAAGCATCTTTAGGCTGTCTCCAGACGTAAACTCGACCGGAACATGGAAATAGCGTAAAGGAGGATTCGTCGGAGTAGACTACATTCTTCCACCGGTCCATTGACCAATTCTTATGGTCATTACACCATTTTCTGCGCCGCTCAATGTTGATGTGCGAAAGGAAGGGTTTGGCAATTGCAGCCCTCCCATGGTATCCAGCTCCATGGAGCTCGCGACGTACAGTTCTGGTCGATACCGGGCTTGCAAGATGCTGGTTAAGCTCTGCAGTCACTTTTGGAGCTGTGGTCTTATGGTTCTTTGTCACAATGCGCTTTAGCACCCGGCGGTCTCGATCACACAGCTTCTTCTTGCGTCCACTACTGCATTTGTCGGTGCTTGTCTTTCCATGGTTTTGGTATGCAGACATGACCATAGAGACAGTTCCTCTGGATACATTGAACATCTGAGCGGTTTTCGTCACCGATGCACCAGCCATCCGCGCTCCGACAATTTGCCCTCTTTGGAAGTCTGACAGGTCTTTCATAACTGCTAATTCATAATTCACTCAGATCTGTAAAAACAACGTGAGGGTTATAACATGACGTATACACTCTCTGTTACGCATTTAAATAGGTTTGCCAGTCATTTGACCGTTTACTTTGTGTCTGAGCAGTCTGTAAAGATAACCGGTGAAATCGACGGGTGTTCATATTATTTTGTCTAACCCTGTATATATATATATATATATATATATATATATATATATATATATACAGGTGGGCCGTAAGTTTCCATACATAGGAAAAATTAAACGTTGTTTTTATGTTTCAGATAC